>JADZMA010001758.1:0-15193 GCA_020796225.1 Arion vulgaris
TTGTTTATGTTTTTTATATGTTTATGATTTATGTTTTTGATATGTTTGTGATGTACGTTTTTGATATATGTTTGTGATGTATGTTTTTGATATATGTTTGTGATGTATGTTTTTGATGTATGTTTGTGATGTATGTTTTTGATATATGTTTGTGATGTATGTTTTTGATGTATGTTTGTGATGTGAAGGTATATAGTTATTTGAGATGAAAGTGTTTATCAAAGAATATCATATATAAGGTGCAATTCACATGTTTAAAAAATACCATTAATTCTTATCACATCTTTGTACATGCAAAGCAACTAGTGTCTAAATTGTTTGAAACAAAACAATCACAAAAGTACAAATTGGGTATGCAGAATTTGGTTATGCATATTTATGTCAAAATTGTTTGCAGTACATAAATCTACAATGGAAGATGTCACTATGCATATGGTTTACGTTTATGTATGGTTTACGTTTATGTTTATGTATGGTTTACGTTTATGTTTATGTATGGTTTATGTTTATGTTTATGTAGGGTTTTTACGTTTATGTTTATGTATGGTTTCGTTTGTAAAAATGAAATCTCCATATTGATTTAGATAATACAATCCAAACTTGACAGAAACTGAGAAACACATCTGTTTAATTACATGCATACTCATTAGATCATCTGATTACATGACACTCATCAGGTCATCTGATTACATGCACACTCATTAGATCATCTGATTACATGCACACTCATCAGGTCATCTGATTACATGCACACTCATCAGGTCATCTGATTACATGCACACTCATTAGATCATCTGATTACATGCACACTCATCAGGTCATCTGATTACATGCACACTCATTAGGTCATCTGATTACATGCACACTCATCAGGTCATCTGATTACATGCACACTCATCAGGTCATCTGAATAAGTGCTTTACAAATGTAGTATTACACAATCTACCATGTTGGGCTGATTTTCTCAAAATGATAATGTTAAAATAAACTTTTGACTTCAGCCAATACATGTGCCATGATTGTCTTGACATAAATCAAACATGAACTTTCAAGTTACAGTGGAATTTTCTTTAGTGCTATCCAGGACTATTTGCATTCATAAATTTGTTGTCTAACTAATCTAGCAACTAACCCAGATAAGATATGTCAGATAAGCTATGTCCGACAAGATATGTCACACTAAACTTTTGTCAGACAAGATATGTCAGACAAGATATGTCAGACAAGATATGTCACCAACTATGTCAGACAAGATATGTCAGACAGATATGTCAGACAAAGCTATGTCAGACAAGATGTGTCAGACAAGATGTGTCAGACAAGATATGTCAGACAAGCTGTGTCACACAAGATGTGTCAGACAAGATGTGTCAGACAAGATATGTCAAACAAGATATGGTTGAAATATTAAGTCAGAAAAAGACATTATTTTGCACATACACCTCAACCTTACCGTGACACCGTTATCTATAACCTCTTGCCAAACAATATAACCTTTCTGCAAAGCCCCAACAATATCAAGAAGACTGGAAATTAAAACAAGAAAAACAATGAAGGTAAATGCTGATTTAGTAGCTGGGGATAGTTAATAAAGAAGACTAAAACAAACTATGAAGAGAAGGAGCAATAGACAGTGAGGTTACCATAGAAACAAACTATGAAGAACAGGAGCAATAGACAGTGAGGTTACCATAGAAACAAACTATGAAGAACAGGAGCAATAGACAGTGAGGTTACCATAGGTTGTATTCAATGAGTACTTTACATGTATACCATAATATGCAAGGTAAATGCATTGGTAAATTATAGAGGGCTAACATTCACATCATTATCATTCATATACTTGTAGATGGGAGTCTCTGTGGCTGAGTGGTTAAGTCTGTTGCCTTGCAAGTCAAAGGTCGTGGGTTCGAATCCAACCACGCCGTTCTGTTCACGAGTGCAGTTTTTTCCAGAGACCCTAGAATTGTTGCTGGAGCTACGGAGTTTGTGCACTACTCTTGGCAGGTGGCATGCCATTTCTACGGAGAGGAACCGAGCCATATGGGGTAGAGCCATATGGGTAAACCTGGTGCAATGAAGTCAATCTTTGGCTTAAAAACCCTTTATACTTGTAGCCTATATTAATGTATGGCTGAAACATGGGCAATGAACAAGCAGTTACAAGACAGAATTGATGCATTTGAGATGTGAATATATAGAAGAATAGGCAGAGTTCATGGACAGAAAAACAGACAAATAAACAAGTTTTAGGAAACTAGGCATGAAGAAACAATTATTAACTCTTTACTGCCATTTATTTCCTCAATTTTTAAGCAGTTAATTCAAGGAAAGTAAAAAAAAATATTTTTAAAAATTACGATCCCAACTACTTGTCAATAAATAAACATACATATATTATTATACACTAAATTTAAGAAAACTGGACAACCCAATAGAATAAGGTTGAAAAGTAGTAGAAGTAAAACTGTAGAAGTAAAACTAGAAGACTTCTTATGAGAAGCAACTCTATGAGGCAAGTTAAAGGCTTAAAGCGTCAACGGACTTCGCCATAGGCGTGTGCTGACTTAAAGCGTGGAAAGAGTTAAGAGAAATAAAATTCAGACAAGTAAGTATTTTGGGCACATAAAAAGACATGACACCATGATAAACATTTACTAGAGGGAAAGTTGAGGGAAGAGCAAGAGGAAGATCAGAGATAAGTGGGAGAAACTTTAAGAAATGGACAGGTTACAGTCTGGCGTGTGCAACACCAAGGCGAAAGACAGAGGATGCTGGAGATTCATTGCAGCCAACCCGATGTAGAGCGGCACCTGATGATACTTGTGTGTGAAAGCTAACAGCATCATCATTCATCATCATCATTATCTATGTCTTGTCTCTCTGTTCTGTTACCATACATTACTATTATCTATGTCTCGTCTCTCTGTTCTGTTACCATCATCATCATTATCTATGTCTTGTCTCTCTGTTCTGTTACCATACATCACTATTATCTATGTCTTGTCTCTCTGTTCTGTTACCATCATCATCATTATCTATGTCTTGTCTCTCTGTTCTGTTACCATACATCACTATTATCTATGTCTTGTCTCTCTGTTCTGTTACCATACATCACTATTATCTATGTCTTGTCTTTTGTTCTGTTACCATACATCACTATTATCTATGTCTTGTCTCTCTGTTCTGTTACCATACATTACTATTATCTATGTCTTGTCTCTCTGTTCTGTTACCATACATCACCATTATCTATGTCTTGTCTCTCTGTTCTGTTACCATCATCATCATTATCTATGTCTTGTCTCTCTGTTCTGTTACCATACATCATCATTATCTATGTCTTGTCTCTCTGTTCTGTTACCATACATCACTATTATCTATGTCTTGTCTCTCTGTTCTGTTACCATCATCATCATTATCTATGTCTTGTCTCTCTGTTCTGTTACCATACATTACTATTATCTATGTCTTGTCTCTCTGTTCTGTTACCATACATTAGTATTATCTATGTCTTGTCTCTCTGTTCTGTTACCATCATCATCATCAAATAGCTTGTCCTGAGCAAAACTTTGCCACCCCAACAGTCCTCGGGCGTCTCTCTCTCATAGGCCAGATGTCCTGCCTCTGCAGCCGTCCTGCCTCTGCAGCCGTCATGTTCAAGCCATCAGTTACATTCTGAATCCATCTTCTTTGTAGTCTTCCTCTTCTTCTCTTTGTCGGTATGCCTCCTTCCATGATGGTCTTCTCCAGCCCTTCATGTCTTTTTATATGTCCAAAATATCTCAATTTTCTCTTTCGTATTTGTAGCATCAACCAGTTTTCTTTGATTTTGAGTTCTTTCTGGATAGATCTATTTGTTCTCTTCTCTGTCCAAGATATATGGAGGACTCTTCTATAACACTTATATTCAAAAGCACATATAACCTGAAGTTATTGTCAGGTAGAACTTACACCTGTGCAACTTGACGTATTGTCAGGTAGAACTTACACCTGAGCAACTTGAAGTATTGTCAGGTAGAACTAACATCTGTGCAACTTGAAGTTTTGTTTTATTTATGATGAAGATGTTGTTATTAATGTTTCTGGAGTTGGTGAGGATATGACAAGGCTGATCAGCTTTGTACAGGACCCAATTTGGCTTAGGATACCATGCAATGATGACAACTGCAATCTGACTATGACAAGGCTGATCAGCTTTGTACAGGACCCAATTTGGCTTAGGATACCATGCAATGATGGCAACTGCAATCTGACTATGACAAAGCTGATCAGCATTACCAGGGCCAACGCTTAGGATACCATGCAATGATGACAACTGCAATCTGACTATGACAAGGCTGATCAGCATTGTACAGGGGCCCAACGGCAGGATACCATGCAATGATGACAACTGCAATCTGACTATGACAAGGCTGATCAGCATTGTACAGGGCCCAACTTGGCTTAGGATACCATGCAACGATGACAACTGCAATCTGACTTTAATCCTACCACTCAGTTCAGCTTATTTCTATTCAGTTCAACCAGCTTACTCCCTTGACATTTCTCTCTCACTAATTGTACACCTAGTCTCCTAACTTTAGTGTACCACAAAGCAATTCATGTCCATAAATGTCTCTGTCCACCCTGCTAGAGACCCTGCATGTCAAAATTCCTAGTATTTTCAAGTTTTTCTAACTAAGTGGGTCTGCGGGATGATGTTGACTTTCTCACGAGCAGACATATTCTATTTTATTTCAATTTAATGAGATGCATCCACCTATTTAGACCAAATATAATTATGAACTGGACCGGATAAACATTAAAATTATTCTCATGATAAGTATCTGTATTGTATAAAGTAGTAGTACCTACTTTGCATGTAATACCCCTCCAGTTTTGCATAGTCTAAGCCAAACCCCATCTTTTTGCATGAACTGGGTAATTAATGGATTTGACTGCCTGCAAAGATCAAAGATTAAAGAATTTTTTTAATTTTAAAGAAACAGGAAAATTCAGCAACAACAAAAAAACACAAAATGTACCAGTCAACAGGCATTCATTAGATTCATCACCATCATCAAATAGCTTGTCCTGAGCAGAACTTTGCCACCCCAACAGCCCTCTGGAATTTCTCTCTCTCATAGGCCAGATGTCCTGCCTCTGCAGCCGTCATGTTCAAACCATCAGTTATATCTTGAATCCATCTTCTCTGTGGTCCTCCTCTTCTTCTCTTTGCAGTTGCCTCCTTCCATGATGTTAGATTGCAGCAAAATAATCATAGTAATTAAGAATGTTATGAGGTCATGACACCAAACAAATAAGACATTATTTGCATGAGAAAACAAAGTAAATGACAAACATTAGAAAAAAAACCAAAGTAAATGACAACATTAGAAAGACAAAATAGGAAAAAAAACAAAGTAAATGACAACATTGAAATGATAACATTGCGGAAAAACAAAGAAAAGTGACAACATTGAAAAGACAACATTGAAAAAACCAAAGTAAAAGACAACATTGTGAAAAAACAAAGTAAATGACAACATTGGGGGAAAACAAAGTAAATGACAACATTGGGAAAAACAAAGTAAATGACAATTGAGGGAAAAAACAAGTGAATGACAACATTGGGGAAAAACAAAGTAAATGACAACATTGGGGGAAAACAAAGTAAATGACAACATTAGGGGAAAACAAAGTAAATGACAACATTGGGGGAAAACAAAGTTAATGACAACATTAGGGAAAAACAAAGTTAATGACAACATTGGGGAAAAACAAAGTTAATGACAACATTGGGTAAAAACAAAGTTAATGACAACATTGGGGAAAAACAAAGTTAATGACAACATTGGGAAAACAAAGTTATGACAACATTGGGAAAAACAAAGTTAGAGCAACATTAGGGAAAAACAAAGTAAATGACAACATTGAAATAAACAAAGTTAATGACAACATTGGGGAAAAACAAAGTAAATGACAACATTGTAGAAAAACAAAGTTAATGACAACATTATGGAAAAACAAAGTAAATGACAACATTGGGGGGGAAACAAAGTAAATGACAACATTGGGGAAGCAAAGTTAATGACAACATTGGGAAACAAGTAATGACAACATTGGGAAAACAAAGTAAATGACAACATTAGGGGAAAACAAAGTTAATGACAACATTAGGGAAAAACAAAGTAAATGACAACATTGAGGGAAAACAAAGTTAATGACAACTTTAAAGAAAAACAAAGTAAATGACAACATTGAAATAAACAAAGTAAATACAACATTGAGGGAAAACAAAGTAAATGACAACATTGAAATAAACAAAGTAAATGACAACATTGAGGGGGAAAAACAAAGTAAATGACAACATTAGGGAAAAACAAAGTAAATGACAACATTAGGGGAAAACCAAGTTAATGACATCATTAGGGAAAAACAAAGTAAATGACAACATTGGGGGAAAACAAAGTTAATGACATCATTAGGGAAAAACAAAGTAATGACAACATTGGAAAACAAAGTTAATGACAACATTGGGTAAAAACAAAGTAAATAAACATTGAAATAAACAAAGTTAATGACAACAGGAAAAAAAAAAGAAAATGACAACATTAGGAAAAACAAAGAAAATGACAACATTGGGGAAAACAAAGTAAATGACAACATTGGGAAAAACAAAGTTAGAGCAACATTGGGTAAAAACAAAGTAAATGACAATATTGGGGAAAAACAAAGTAAATGACAACATTGAAATAAACAAAGTTAATAACAATATTGGGAAAAACAAAAGTAAATGACAACATTGAAATAAACAAGTTAATGACAACATTGGGGAAAAACAAAGTAAATGACAACATTAGGGAAAAACAAAGTAAATGACAACATTAGGGAAAAACAAAGTAAATGACAACATTGGGGGAAAACAAAGTAAATGACAACATTGGGAAAACAAAGTAAATGACAACATTGGGAAAAACAAAGTAAATGTCAACAGCAAAAACAAAGTAAATGAACAACATTGGAAAACAAAGTAAATACAACATTAGGGAAAAACAAAGTAAATGACAACATTAGGGAAAAACAAAGTTAATGACAACATTCGGTAAAAACAAAGTTAATGACAACATTGAGGAAAAACAAAGTTAATGACAACATTGGAAAAAAAAAGTTAATGACAACATTAGGGAAAAACAAAGTAAATGACAACATTGAAATAAACAAAGTAAATGACAACATTGGGGAAAAACAAGTAAATGACAGCATTGAGAAAAAACAAAGTAAATGACAACATTGGGGGAAGAAACAAAGTAAATAGACAACATTGAAACAAGTTAATGACAACATTGGGAAACAAAGTAAATGACAACATTAGGAAAAACAAAGTAAATGACATTAGAGGAAAACAAAGTTAATGACAACATTGGGGAAAAACAAAGTAAATGACAACATTGGGGGAAAACAAAGTTAATGACAACATTGGGTAAAAACAAAGTAAATGACAACATTGAAATAAACAAAGTTAATGACAACATTGGGGAAAAACAAAGTAAATGACAACATTGAGGGAGAAAAACAAAGTAAATGACAACATTGGGGGGAAAACAAAGTAAATGACAACATTGGGGAAAACAAGTAATTACAACATTGGGGAGAAACAAAGTAATGACAACATTAGGGAAAAACAAAGTAAATGACAACATTAGAGGAAAACAAAGTTAATGACAACATTAGGGAAAAACAAAGTAAATGACAACATTGAGGAAAAACAAAGTTAATGACAACATTGGGTAAAAACAAAGTTAATGACAACATTGGGGAAAAACAAAGTTAATGAAACATTGGAAAAACAAGTTGAACACATTAGGGAAAAACAAAGTAAATGACAACATTAGAGGAAAACAAAGTTAATGACAACATTAGGGAAAAACAAAGTAAATGACAACATTGAGGAAAAACAAAGTTAATGACAACATTGGGTAAAAACAAAGTTAATGACAACATTAGGGAAAACAAAGTTAATGACAACATTGGGGAAAAACAAAGTTAATGACAACATTGGGGGAAAACAAAGTTAATGACAACATTGGGTAAAAACAAAGTTAATGACAACATTAGGGAAAAACAAAGTAAATGACAACATTGGGGGAAAACAAAGTTAATGACAACATTATAAAGAAAAGAAAGGTACATTAGAAAATTAGTAGTAATTAAAGCTGAAGAGATAATCACGATAATAATGATAGATTTGATTGCTAAAGTTAGTATGGAAAGAATAATTCATGAGAGACTACATTGGTGCACATATTCTGGGAACTAGAAATAAAGCAAATGAAATACTAATTATTTGTTGTTTAGAAAATGACAAAGTTAATAACAAGGAGAATGTTTAAGGAACATCTGCACAGATTTCTCACTTTGATATCATCTCTCTCTCGTGATCCCACTGATATCATCTCTCTCTCGTGATCCCACTTTGATATCATCTCTCTCTCGCGATCCCCACTTTGATATCATCTCTCTCTCTCGTGATCCCCACTTTGATATCATTTTCTCTCTCGTGATCCCCACTTTGATATCATCTCTCTCTCTCTCTCTTGTGATCCCCACTTTGATATCATCTCTCTCTCTCTCTCGTGTTCCCCACTTTGATATCATCTCTCTCTCGTGATCCCCACTTTGATATCATCTCTCTCTCTCGTGATCCCCACTTTGATATCATCTCTCTCTCTCGCGATCCCCACTTTGATATCATCTCTCTCTCTCTGATCCACTTTGATATCATCTCTTTCTTGTGATCCCACTTTGATATCATCTCTCTCTCGCGATCCCCTTTGATATCATCTCTCTCTCTCTCGATCCCCACTTTGATATCATCTCTCTCGCTATCCCCACTTTGATATCATCTCTCTTTCTCGTGATCCCCACTTTGATATCATCTCTCTCTCTCTCGCGATCCCCATTTTGATATCATCTCTCTCTCTTCCGATCCCCACTTTGATATCATCCCCTCTCTCTCTCGATCTCCACTTTGATATCTCTCTCTCGTGATCCCCACTTTGATATCATCTCTCTCTCTCTCACGATCCCCACTTTGATATCATCTGATGGAAAAAGCCAAACTTAGATAAGACTATATTATTCTACAGCAGAGATGGAGATCAAGCATATTGACATCTAAGACCTCGAAGAGTGCTGACTGTGATTCTGGCCATCAATTTTTTGTGGCAGCATTGTAGATAAAACTCTTTATTTTTACAGATATTTCTGATTTAACTGTAGAGGATAGCGAGTTCCTAGTCCTATCAAAGACGGACAATAAAACATAGGTTCAGTGTTAACGCTGAGAATATAAAAGAACCCTTGACAGTTGAAAATTGATAAGAAAAAGCTTCACAGCTGCTACGCAGGCAAAATTTATTAAAAAGATTAAAATAAAATTCCTGCAAAATTTTCTCTGAGACCATCACCGGAGATGTGCCACTGGGGACCGGAGATGTGCCACTGAGACCGGAGATGGCCACTGAGACCGGAGATGTGCCACTGAGACCGAGATGTACCGCTGAGACCGGAGATATGCCACTGAGACCGGAGATGTGCCACTGAGACCGGAGATGTGCCACTGAGACCGGAGATGTGCCACTGAGACCGGAGATGTGCCACTGAGACCGGAGATGTGCCACTGAGACCGGAGATGTGCCACTGAGACCGGAGATGTGCCACTGAGACCGGAGATGTGCCACTGAGACCGGAGATGTGCCACTGAGACCGGAGATGTCCACTGAGCCGGAGATGTCCCGCTGAGACCGGAGATGTGCCACTGGGGACCGGAGATGTGCCACTGAGATTTTCATATGTAAAGGGATCAGAGCAAACATGGTTATTCATCAAGTGTAATGATGCTGATTATATAAATCAACCAATCAGTCAATATAAAACTTAAAAAGTTGTACAAAGAACAAGACCTCTTCAATTTGATGTTTGTAAAGTAAATGATGAATACAAAGTTGAGATTAAGAACAGGTTTGAAATATTGATGAAAATATCAAAATGAGCTATCACTGGATAAATCAGCTATCAATATCAAAAACACTTTAATTTCAGCCGCTAAAGACGTAATTAAAAATAACAAGTCTCATAAAAAATTAATGGATTGCAAAGGATACATTTGTACTGATAAAACTGAGAAGGGAACAGAAAGAAAAGGGTAGAACAACTGACATAGACACAGAGGAATTATAAAACCTGTCCCAAAACAAATAAGGAAGAACATAAGAAGATATTACAAAAAAACAATACTTAAAACCAGATACTTAAGATAAGAAGCGAGGTTCACCAGCTTAGAATACTTACAAACCAGATTTGGTAAGATAGAAGAATATCAACAAAATGGAAACGATAGGGACATTGTTAATAAAATGAGATCTTTGACTTGCAAATTTAAACTAAAATCTAAGGTAATCTGTGACGTAAAACTTGGACAGAAAATGCTGATTTTCTAAATCTAAGGTGGGGACTTTTTTTATGCTAGGTGTTGGACTTGAAACATCTGAAGATTGAGAGAGTCAGATACTCACAGTTTGAAAACCATCTAAAAATTACTTCATTGAGAGGAGTCGGATACTACAGTTTGAAAACCATCTATAAATTACTTCATTGAGAGATTCGGATACTCACAGTTTGAAAACCTTCTATAAATTGCTTCATTGAGTGAGAGGGTCGGATACTCACAGTTTGAAAACCTTCCATAAATTACTTTATTTGCATGTGCAAGCTAATCTAATGTAGAAATCGTATTACTGTGGGAGAGTAGAGGAGGGGAATAAGAGAGACAGGGAAGGGGAAGAAGAAAGAAGAAATGAAAAATAAGTTATAAATGAGTAGCTGACAGACTTTATGAGAAGATTGTGCTGGAACTTGTGCAAAAGCCTGCCCAAAAATAAGGTGGTGTTTGACTACGTTCATTGTGCAATGTGTTATGAAGATTAACACTTACAATACAATAGGCCATCTCTCTCTCTCTCTCTCTCTCTCTCTCTCTCTCTCTCTCTCTCTCTCTCTCTCTCTCTCTTGCGTTCGGCCTAGACTGTGAACCAACTTTTATCATGAATTTTACCGTGGTTTTAAGGGACTCTGTTCCTCCATACAGTTTTCAGACTCTGTGTTTAGGGGCATGTTTTTCTCTTATACCTGCTAACCGTTGACAGTCTTGCAGAACGTGTTCTGCTGTCATGTCCGCCTTTTTGCAGGGGCACAGGCTAGTTGTGTCAATCTTAAATTTGTGGAACATGTGGGCTCGGAGCTTGTTGTGACCTGTGCGGAGGCGAAGTATGGCAACTTGTTCACTACGAGAGGCCATAGTATCCGTCGCTGTTGTTAGCCTGAGGATGGTCTTTTGTCCATTTGTCTCTGTAGTGCGAACCGATGGTTGTTCTGGCTTCCTCATAACTGATCTCGTGATCAGTCTGAGGTAGTCGTCTGTCTTCTTTTGTCAGTTTGTCGGCACGTTCGTTGCCACTTATGTTACAGTGTGATGGAATCCACTGAATGCGGTGCGTTTAGTGATCGTGTTACTTCATCGAGGTCATTTTGAGCTCATTCATCTCTGTTTTGCCTACGCTTTTGAGTGCCATGATGACCGATAGAGCATCGGTGAATATCACGACTTTATTGCGAGAGGCGTCTCTTCTCTCCAGGATCATTTGACGCTGTCCTTATTGCCTCTAAGAAGCCTTGAAGTTATCCTAAGAAGCCTTGAAGTTATCTGTGACTACTTCTTTGTAAGAATACATCAGAGACATTTAAAAAATAAAGATGTTAACTCTATACATTCTAATATATGAAATATTGTTCCATACATTCTAATATATGAAATATTGTTCCATACATTCTAATATATGAAATATTGTTCCATACATTCTAATATATGAAATATTGTTCCATACATTCTAATATATGAAATATTGTTCCATACATTCTAATATATGAAATAGTGTTCCATACATTCTAATATATGAAATAGTGTTCCATACATTCTAATATATGAAATATTGTTCCATACATTCTAATATATGAAATGGTGTTCCATACATTCTAATATATGAAATAGTGTTCCATACATTCTAATATATGAAATATTGTTCCATACATTCTAATTTTGAAATATTGTTCCATACATTCTAATATATGAAATAGTGTTCCATACATTCTAATATATGAAATGGTGTTCCATACATTCTAATATATGAAATAGTGTTCCATACATTCTAATATATGAAATAGTTTTCCCATACATTCTAATATATGAAATAGTGTTCCATATATTCTAATATATGAAATAGTGTTCCATACATTCTTTTTTTTTCTTCTTCAGCGATCTCTGGTCATGCGCTTAATTTACTGTGGACCACAAACTGGGCAGACAGCTTCAGGTCTGTCAGGTTTCCCAAAGCTTAGTTTTCAAGTCGACTGGGTGTGGCCACATGTTGCTTCTCAGCTCACACAGAGAGGACAGTCTTGCAGGATATGCTCTGGTGTCTGTTCTGCCTGCTGACACTGGCAGAGAGCTGTTTGACTTATTCCCAGTCTGTATAAGTGTTTGTTGAGTCTGCAGTGTCCGGTGCGTAGTCGAAATATAATGACCTGGTCTGTTCTGCTTAGGTCTTTGAGAGTTCCATACATTTTAATATATGAAATAGTGTTCCATACATTCTAATATATGAAATAGTGTTCCATACATTCTAATATATGAAATAGTGTTCCATACATTCTAATATATGAAATAGTGTTCCATACATTCTAATATATGAAATAGTGTTCCATACATTCTAATATATGAAATGGTGTTCCATACATTCTAATATATGAAATAGTGTTCCATACATTCTAATATATGAAATAGTGTTCCATATATTCTAATATATGAAATAGTGTTCCATACATTCTAATATATGAAATAGAGTTCCATACATTCTAATATATGAAATAGTGTTTCATACATTCTAATATATGAAATAGTGTTCCGGTGCTTAATGTTATACATTCTAATATATGAAATAGTGTTCGATTGTAACATAAGAAACACATATTAGATTTTGTTAGAGCACTCTACGTTAGCAATTTTATTCCAAAATATAAGCTGGTGAAAATGTGGTTTAAAGTGTACATATTCTAAGTGCTAACATACGGTTATCATGATGAAGATTGAAGAAATAATCTTGAAATGTTAGCTATTCATTGTCCATGATTCTTTTCTTGCTTGACATTGTCCATGATTCTTTCCTTGTTTGACATTGTCCATGATTCTTTCCTTGTTTGACATTGTCCATGATTCTTTCCTTGTTTGACATTGTCCATGATTCTTTTCTTGTTTGACATTGTCCATGATTCTTTTCTTTTTTGTTGACCTTGTCCATGATTCTTTTCTTTTCTTGTTTGACATTGTCCATGATTCTTTTCTTTTTTTGTTTGACCTTGTCCATGATTCTTTTCTTGTTTGACCTTGTCCATTATTTTTTTATTTTTCTTGTTTGACATTGTCCATGATTCTTTTCTTTTCTTGTTTGACATTGTCCATGATTCTTTTCTTTTTTTGTTTGACATTGTCCATGATTCTTTTCTTTTTTGTTGACATTGTCCATGATTCTTTTCTTGTGTGACATTGTCCATGATTCTTTTCTTTTCTTGTTTGACCTTGTCCATGATTCTTTTCTTTTCTTGTTTGACATTGTCCATGATTCTTTTCTTTTTTTGTTTGACATTGTCCATGATTTTTTTCTTTTCTTGTTTGACATTGTCCATGATTCTTTTCTTTTCTTGTTTGACATTGTCCATGATTCTTTTCTTTTCTTGTTTGACATTGTCCATGATTCTTTTCTTTTCTTGTTTGACTTTGTCCATGATGCTTTTATTGTTTGACATTGTCACATTTTTTGTGACCTTGACATTGTCATTTAGTAACTTGGAACAATAGATTATCAATTTTCAACACCTTCTATATTGTACCTACCATCCACCTCCATCAATGGCTTCCATATTGTACTAACCATCCAGCTCCATCAATGGCTTCCATATTGTACCAATCATCCACCTCCATCAATGTCTTCCATATTGTACCAATCATCCACCTCCATCAATGTCTTCCATATTGTACCAACCATCCACCTCCATCAATGTCTTCCATATTGTACCAATCATCCACCTCCATCAATGTCTTCCATATTGTTCAATCATCCACCTCCATCAATGTCTTCCATATTGTACCAATCATCTACCTCCATCAATGACTTCCATATTGTACCAATTATCTACCTCCATCAATGACTTCCATATTGTACCAATCATCTACCTCCATCAATGTCTTCCATATTGTACCAATCATCTACCTCCATCAATGACTTCCATATTGTACAAACCATCTACCTCCATCAATGTCTTCCATATTGTACCAACCATCTACCTCCATCAACACAATTCCCTTTCCTTATTATTTACCGATTGTACAGACTTTGCATGGACATTAATAAACTAGAGTTGACCACATTAATAAAATAGATGTTCTACACCAGTACACATCACAATATCAGGACAGTATATAAACACATCACAATTGCATGACAGTATATAAAGTAAAATTCAGGGAAAGATAGATCGCAGAAGACAGAGGAGAAAAATGCTGGATGGCCTGACATCATGGTTTGACACAAGATCGACGTCAGAACTGATTAAATGCACCAAGCAGAGAGAGTTGTGGAGAGACATGATTGCCTATGTCAGCAGGCATGGCACTTGATTGATTGCTATAAACACATCACAATTTCATGACAATATATCAACCAGCCATATTTAATTTTGTTTTGTCACTGCGGGATATTTATTGGGTTTTTTGTGACTGGGTGACCTAAGCAAGCAGTGGATGTATAGACTCAGTGCATAAAGAAGCATGGATTCACATCTTATGACATCAGTGACCTCATTAACAATCATGCCTATTCTTTTTTCAAAGCACACATTAATATTCATGTATTATTCCAGAATAATCTACGTTGCTATTTTGGGAAAAAGAAACTTACCAACAACTGAAGGAAACTTCATCTCCACCAAGGTGAATGTAATGGTCTGGAAACGTCTGACTTACTTCCTGAAAAAATGTTTTCAGGAAAGCAAAGATTTTGTTGACTGATGGATCAACAGGACCATCTTAAATTTTAAA
>JADZMA010001759.1:0-15191 GCA_020796225.1 Arion vulgaris
AAATGGCAGCTGTAAAAGTGAACAATGATACATCAGATTGTTTGTCATAATGCAGAAGTCAGACAAGGTTGTATTCATCCCTTGTCCTTTTAACATTATTGTTTAAAAACATCATTAGGAATGTTACAGAAACTAGTGGAAAAAAAAAAATATGGTCTTTTTTAATAATGGGAAGGGAAAGAAAATACCTGAACTAAAAATTTATAATACGGGTACTACTGTAAAAAACCCAAAAAAACGATCTAAAAATTTAAATTTGGACGTGCAAGAGAAATAAAAAAAAAACAATTTAGATGTGTAAAAAACAAAAAAATTGACAACTGATAAAACAAATATCCAATGGTTTTTTTTATCAACAAAAAAAAGGGAAATAGAAAATTATAAGTTTTAAATATCTAGGAATGTGATGAAGGAAGTTAAAGTAAAAAAAATAGCATTACAAAAAAAAAAATTGAACTAAATATAGTATTGAATCGAACTGATTGAAACACATTTAAAAAATTTAAAACCATCAACACAGAAACCATACAATAAGTAGATCAAAAACCCTCCCAGAAACTATGACAATAAGTAGATCCCAACACAATCCCAAAACAGAAACCCCGAAAAAAATTTGATCAACCCACACTATCAACACAGAAACCGCAATAAGTGATCAACCAACACCATCAACACGAAACCATGACAATAAAGATCCCCCAACAAAATCAACACCGTCATGAACAATAAATGAAACAAAACACCTAACACAGAAATCAGGGGGAAAAAGTGAAACAACCAAACACCATCAACACAGAAACTTGACAATAAGTAGATCAAAACACCATCCCAAAAAACCATGACAATAAGTAGATCAACCAACACCATCAACACAAAAAACCCGGGCAATAAAATAGATCAACCAACACCATAACACAGAAAAACCAAATGACAATAATTTGATCAAAAAACTTTTAAACACAGAAACCATGACAATAAAATAGATCAACCAAAAAACCTAACACGAAACCATGACTAAGTAGATCAACCAAAAACCCTCAACACAGAAAATGACAATAAAATAGATCAACCAACACCATCAACACCCGAAACCATGACAAAGGGGAAACAACCAACACCATCCACAGAAACCTTTACAATAAAATAGATCAACCAAAAAATTTAACACAGAAACCAATAAAGTGAAACAACCAACACCATCAAACCCGAAACCATGACAATAAGTAGATCAAAACACCCATCAACACGAAACCCTGACAATAAATAATCAACCAAAAACCCTCAACACGGAAACCTAAACAAAAGTAGATCAACCAACAAACCCTCAACACCCGAAACCATGACAATAAGTAGATCAACCAACACCATCCAAGAAACCGCAAAAAGGGAAAATCAACCAACACAATCCCGGGAAAATGACAATAAGTGAAACCTTTAACACCCCTCAACACAGAAACCATGACAATAAGTAGATCCCCCAACACCATCAACACAAAAACCCTGACAATAAGTAAAATCCCAAACCCAAAACAATCAACCGAAACCAAAGACAATAAGTAGATCCAAACCAACACCATCAACACAAAAATGACAATAAGTAGATCAACCAACACAATCAACAAAAAGAAACCATGACAATAAGTAGATCAAAAAAATCAACACACGTTTGAACAATGCAAAAAACACACAGGTTCCTAGAATTCAGATATCTTGACAGTGTTCACAGAAGTTGGTAAAATTTTGGGCAAAAAATCGAGACTCGGGCAAAAAAAATCGGGGCATACCAACTGCCCCCTGCTCAAACATCCCCCCCCCGTTTGTTGATGGGGGGTCGCATGGGGGGTAAAGAATAGAACGCTGGGGGTCTACAACCCCCATTTCGTAAAAAGGGTCGAGGTAGGAGCCCAGGAAAGCTACCCCAGTAAATAAAAAGCATCACAAAAATTGGGGTGTGCTGGCCCACTTGTAGGCGCATAACCAAACGTATAATCCTTTCAGGCTCAGATCACATATGATTCAGAAAGGGTTTGGGTTTACAAATGGTCGATATGGGGGCGTTCGAAAAGAAGAAAAAAGGAAACCCCAAACACCCAAACATATACATGACTGTTAAGTTTCTAGTGATAAATTTCATATTTCTAAAATTTTTTAAAATTGAAAATTTTTTTTTTTTTTAAATGGAAAGAATCCCGACTCGAAGGCAGGTTGAAAAACAATGTACTGTTTACGACAGAATATAAAAATCTTTTTTTTTTTAGATTGAAAAATGTTGCAACCCTTGGTTTTTTTAAAAAACACAATTACTGTTTATTTAAAAATTTAAATGAAAACCCAAAGCTTTTATGGCATTGTACAAAACTGTTCACTTTTTTAGAGACCTTTACCTTCGTCCTTCTTAGCCGAAAATACTGTCTCTTTTTAGTTTTTCATACGCCAAAAACAGTATGCCAGCCAGTGTAGTTTTTTCACTACAAGATGAATGCGTCAGACGGTGAAAACAAATACCGTCGTAATAGGGTTAACGTTAACAAAGTTTAGAAACCCTAAAACTTCTGTAATCATTAATAAGAGTGCTGATTCTCCCCCCAATCAGATTCCAAAACCGTTGCACAAATTCTGCAGCAAATACGGAAAAAAGGGGTTTATTTTTGGGTTTTAATTTTATTGAGGTAAAAAAAATATGACTGGTTTGGGCATATTTACAGCTAAAAATTTTTTCAATCCGAAAACAGTTGTGTTTCGTAAATTATTTTTTCTGCAAACAATTTGCTGCAAATTTGACTCTTGCACAAAAAAAGCATTATACCTTTGGTTCTTTTTGTGGGGCGCGACCCCCTTTGGGGGCAACGCCCTTTCCCGGGGCCCCCGGGGAATCTGAAATCCCCAAATTTTTCATAATTGGGAATAAATATTTCCAAAATATGACTTAATAAAATTTTTTTCTGTGATTAACCACTTGAAATAAAATTCACACTTGGATCAAATGAAAAAAAAAAGAAAATTGCAACAACAGAGATCAAACGCACAGAAAATAGTAGGAGGGAAAAAGGAGAGACAAGTTCAAATTAAACCTTTTTAAAAATTTTTTTAGGAACAACACTAATGGTAGAACTCATTAGCTCTAATAGATCAGGGGAAAAATCATGTTTTTAAAATTTATTCGTTTTAGAATTAAAAAAAGTCCTTTAGTATGGATCCTTGTGAAAGGCGTCCCAAACCCCAAAAAACCCCTGGAAAACTCCGGAAAAAGGGGTCCAACTCAAAACCCCATAGTTTAAAGGGGTCTTTTTCCCCTTGGGTTTTGGGCGGCGCATAGGGGAGAGGTCATAAAAACCCATGTCTCGCGGGGTTTGTTGCTATTTGTTTTAAGTCTTTAATGTTTACTGGGCCCCTCGTTGAGCCTTTCTGGTGATGGTTCTCCGCAGGTCTCTTTTTGGTCTTCCCCGTTTTCTTTTTCCCCCCTGGTGCCAAAGAGGGATTGGTAAGGGGGGTCTTTCTCATCCATTCTAAGTGTGGTTTTATGTAGTTTCCCGCGGGGCCCTTTTTTAAAATTTGATACACTTTCTTTCTTGGCTCCCCTGGTGGCTTCCCTTGGAAAAACGTCCCCAAACCCCAAAACCCCCTAGTGTGGCTCCTTTTAAAGGCGTCCAACCCCAAAAACCCCCTAGCGTGGCCCCAAAAACGTCCCAACCCAAAACCCCATAAACGGGGTCCTTGTGAAAAATCCAACCCAAAAACCCCCGGTGGCCCCAGGAAAAGGGGTCCAACCCCAAAACCCCCTAGGGGGCTCTTTTGAAGGGGTCCAACCCAAAGCCCAAAGTGTGGCTCCTTTTTGAAAGGGATTCCCCCCAAAGCCCCATGGTGTGGCTCCTTCCCGAAAGGCGTCCAACACAAAGCCCCATGTGTCTTTGGAAAAAGGGGCCAACCCAAAACCCCAAGTGTGGCCCCCCTTGGGGGCTCCCAAACCCCCAAATCCCATGGGGGTGGCTCCCTTTTAGGGGACCCAAAAAAAGCCCCCTAGTGTGGCTACTTGTGAAAAAGGGGGGCCCCCGGGCCCCCCCGGGGGCCCCGTGGAAAATCCAACCCCAAAATCCCCCAAATGTGGCTCCCCTTTTGAAAAGGGTCCAACACAAAAAACCCCATAGGGGGCTCCGGAAAAACGTCCCAAACCCAAAACCCCCTAGCGTGGCTCCTTTTGAAAGGCTTTCCCCCCAAAAACCCCATGGGGTGGCCCTTTGGGAAAAACGTCCAACCCAAAACCCCATAGTGTGGCTCCTTGGGAAAAACGTCCCAAACCCCAAAACCCCATAGTGTGGTTCCGGAAAAACGTCCCCCAAAAACCCCATAGTGTGGCTCCTTGTGAAAAAACGTCCCAACCCAAAAACCCAAAATATGGCCCTTTTTGAAAGTTTCCAACCCAAAGCCCCATAGTATGGGTCCTTGGAAAGTTGTCCAACCCAAAGGGCCCCCCCGGGATGGCTCCCTTTTGAAAACTTCCCCAAACCCCAAACCCCCATAGGGGTGGCTTCTTGAAAGGGGGGTCCCAAACCCCAAAACCCCCCTGGGGTTTTTCCTTTTGAAAAACGAACCCAAAACCCCATGGGATGGCTCCGGAAAAAGTCCAACCCAAAGCCCCCTAATTGGCTCCTTTGGGAAAAGGGTTTAACACAAAGCCCCATAGTGTGGCTTCTTTGAAAAAAGGTCCCAAACCCCAAAACCCCCCAAATGTGGGTCCGGGGAAAAGGGGTCCAAAACCCAAAATCCCATGGGGTGGCTCCTTGGAAAAGGGGTCCAACACAAAACCCCCCTTGGGGGGCTCCCCTTTTGAAAAGGGGTCCCAAACCCCAAAAACCCCCTGGGGTGGCTCTCCGGGAAAGGCGTCCCAAACCCAAAACCCCCTAGCGTGGCTCCTTGGAAAGGGGTCCAACCCCAAAGGGCCCCTAAATGTGGCCCCCGGAAAAGGGGTCCCAAACCCCAAAACCCCCAGTGTGGCTCCTTTTGAAAAGGCCCTCCAACCCAAAGCCCCAAATATGGCTCCGGGCGTCCAAACCCCAAACCCCATAAATGTGGCTCCCAGAAAAACGTCCAACCCAAAGCCCCCTTTGTATGCCCTTAAAAAGTTGTCCCAACCCCAAAAAATGGTTTGGGTCCTTTGGGGAAAATTTTCCCAAACCCCAAAACCCCATAGGGGGCCCGGGTTGTCCCAAACCCAAAAGCCCCTTTGTTTGGGTCTAGGAAATTTTTAACCCCAAAACCCCATAGTATAGCTCCTTGTGAAAATTGTCCCAACCCCAAAACCCCTAGTGTGGCTCCTTTGGGAAAATTGTCCAACCCAAAAACCCCAAGGATGGCTTTCCTTTTTGGGGAAAGGGCGTCCCAAACCCCAAAACCCCATAGTGGCTCCCGGGAAAAACGTCCAACCCCCAAACCCCTAGTACCCTTTGGGAAAATTGTCCAACCCAAAGCCCCATAGTATGGCTCCTTTGGTTTTCCAACCCAAAACCCCCCTAGTATGGCTCCTTTGGGAAAATTTTTCCAACCCAAAGCCCCATAGTGTGGTTTCCCCTTTTGAAAGACGTCCAACCCCAAAACCCCCTAGTGGGGGCTTCCCCGAAAGGTCCCAAAAAAGCCCCTTTTGGGGGCTTCTTTTTGAAAGACGTCCCAAACCCAAAACCCCATGGGGTGGCTCCCTTCAGAAAAACCGCCAACCCAAAACCCCCTGTGGGCTCCTTTTGAAAAAATCCAACCCCAAACCCCCTAGTGGCTCCCCTTTTGAAAGACGTCCAACCCAAAGCCCCATAGTGTGGGTCCTTTTGAAAGACGTCCCAAACCCAAAAAACCCCATAGGGGGCTTTTCCCGAAAACGTTTAACCCCCAAACCCCCTAGTGTGGGCCCTTGTGAAAGACTCCCCCAAAAAAAATCCAAAGTATGGCTCCTTTGGTTGTCCAAAAAAGCCCCATAAAAAATTTGGCCCCCGGAAAAAATTGTAAACCCAAAACCCCATAGTTGGCTCCCTTTAAAAAAAACGTCCCAACCCCCAAAAAACCCCTAGGGGGCTTTCTTTTGAAAAACGTCCAACCCAAAACCCCCTAGTGTTGCTCCCCGGAAAAACGTCCAACCCAAAGCCCCATAGTGTGGCTCCTTGTGAAAGACGTCCAACCCAAAGCCCCAATTTTGGCTCCTTGTGAAAGACGTCCAACCCAAAGCCCAATAGTTTTGGCTCCTTTTGAAAGACGTCCCAAACCCAAAGGGCCCCCTAGTGTGGCTCCGAAAAAACGTCCCAAACCCCAAAACCCCATGGGATGGCTCCCTTTTTGAAAGGGGGTCCAACCCAAAGCCCCCTAGGGGGCCCCCCGAAAAAGTCCCAAACCCCAAACCCCATGGGGTGGTTCCTTGTGAAAAAACGTCCCAAACCCCAAAACCCCATAGTGTTTCCCCCTTGTGAAAAAGTTCAACTCAAAAACCCCCCCTAGTGTGGCTCCTTGTGAAAGACGTCCCAAACCCCAAAAAACCCCTGGGGTGACTTTGTGAAAAAGTCCCAAACCCAAAGCCCCATAGGTTTGGGTCCTTTTGAAAAAGTCCAAAAACCCCATAGTGTGGCTCCTTTGAAAAACGTCCAACCCAAAGCCCCATAGGGGGCTCCTTTTTGAAAGACGTCCAACCCAAAGCCCCCTAGTGTGGTTTTCCTTTTGAAGACGTCCCAAACCCCAAAACCCCATAGTGTGGCTCCCCGTGAAAGACGTTTAACCCAAAGCCCCCCTAGTGTGGTTCCTTTTTGAAAGACGTCCAACCCAAAGCCCCATAGTGTGGCCCTTTTGAAAGACGTCCAACCCAAAATTTTATAGTGTGGCTCCTTTGGGAAAAACGTCCAACCCCCAAAACCCCTAGTGGTGGGCCTTTTGAAAGACGTCCCAAACCCCAAAACCCCATGGGATGGCGTTTGCTCCACAGGGAAATTTAGAAAACAAACCAAATGGTTCGTCTATATAACACGATGACCTCCCAAAAGTACACCACAACACACAGGGCGCTTTTGCTTTAAACAGAGAGGCAAACCCTATAGGCCTGGGAGGGGGCATAAGCAGCAAAATCAAAATTACAAGGGTTTTTTTAAAAAAAAGTGGAAAGGGGGGGCATTTCAAGACTTGCATCACACTGAGAAAAAAAACCCCCGGTCATGACAACCCTACAAAAACATTCAATTTTTAATAGTGTCAATGCAAAAATGTCCCCCAAAAAAGTTGGGCACAAGGATGTTAAAAAAACCCCTCATCGTCATCCTCATCAATCCTCCTTTGGGGTTAAGGACAAATAAAAACAAAATATAAAAAAGGCAAAAAAAATGTGCTAAATTCAATCATGTGCCAATATGGGGCAAAACTTGTTTAAGTCTTTGGGTGCTTTATGTCTCTGTTTTCTGCAGCTTTCTTTTTTTTCGTTTTTTTGTTTGGTTTTTGTAAACTCCTATAAGTCGCTATTTTTTTGTCATGTGGGGTAGACAGTGATTCTGTCCTTTTTTTCTCAAAACCCCCTGGGAGGGCAGGTGGTGGAAACTTTTTTAAATTAAATTTTACAATGTTTTTTCTCAAATCTTTTATTGTCAGGGGATGGAATTGACAAATGGGAAGGGGTTGCCAATTAAAATTTGATTTAAATACTCAAGTACGAAAAAAAAAAAACTTTCAAAAAACAAAAAAAAATTAAGTTTGACCCCTTTTACTGAAACCGCGTTAAAATTATAGAACAAATCTTTTAAAAAGAGACTCCCCCAAATGGTTACCGGGGGCCCCAAAATTTAAATGAAAAGGGTAAACCACTTTTTACCTTTTCCCCGAAAGTCGTAAAGACGAAAATAAGGGGGTTTTTTTGAAATCGGATGCTGTGTCCCCTAGGAATGTAACCCGGAAAAAAATGCTTGCAGAAAACGGATGCACCAGGCCGGGGCGCATAACATGGTGCAAGACCACCACAATGAGGAATGGGGTAACGGATTCTTTTTCGCCAATCTGCCTCGGGGTTTGACACAGTAAGAATGTCACACCTACCATCACGAGGGTGGCCAAAACTTACTGCTTGAAGGGTCAGCAAAAAACGGGGAAAAAAAAAATCTTAGGGGAAAAATCCACAGAACTGCCACCAGTAAAAACAAAAAAAAGAAAGGGGTCTACTTAACCAGCGTCCGGAAAAAACTGTATGGCGTGGCTGATAATCTGAGGCAGACGCTGCCTTTATTCATCATCATCATCAGGTGCCGTCTCCACATCGAAGGTTGGCTGCAATGAATCTCCAGCATCCTCTGTCTTTCACCTTGGTGTTGCACACTGCCAGACTGTAACCTGTCCATTTCTTAAAGTTTCCCCTCCCACTTATCTCTCGGTCTTCCTCTTGCTCTTCTCCCTCAACTTTCCCCTCTAGTAAATGTTTTATCATGGTGTCATGCCTTTTATGTGCCTCAAAATACTTTACTTGTCTGAATTTTATTTCTCTCAATAATTGTTTCTTCATGCCTAGTTTTCCTAAAACTTGTTTATTTGTCTGTTTTTCTGTCCATGAAACTCTGCTTATTCTTCTATATATCCACATCTCAAATGCATCAATTCTGTCTTCTAACTGCTTGTTCATTGTCCATGTTTCGAGCCATACATTAATATAGGATATATATAGCATTTGATCATTCTAATTTTTAGCCTGTTTGTGATTTGTTTGGATGTCAGTAACTTTCTCATACTATTGAAATTATCCTTGGCCATTCCTATTCTCTTTTTAATTTCAGTTATACATCTGCCATCATCTGTTATCATCTGACCGAGATAGGAGTAGCTTTTTACTTGATGTAGTAATTCTCCATGTATTTTTATATTCATTTTAGGTTTTCCATTTCCTTGTTGATTACCATAGTTTTTGTTTTCTGTATGTTAATGTCTAATCCATATTCCTTGCTAGTTCTGTCCAATTGGTCCACTAATTCTTGTAGATCTTGTTCATTTTCTGCTACCAATACTGTGTCATCTGCATATCTTAAGTTATTTATTATTTTCCCATTGACCTTGAGTCCTGGCATTCCCTCTAGTTGTTTGAAGATTTTCTCTGTGTAGATGTTAAATAGGCTTGATGACAGAATGCATCCTTGTCTACTCCTCTCTTTATGTCTATGTATGGAGAGTAGCTATTTTCATATTTTATTATTGCTGTCTGTTCCCAGTATATGTTACTTATTAGTCTGATATCATCCCCATCTAGGCCTATTTCTTGTAGACATATGATTAGCTTTTCATGTTGGACTCTGTCAAAAGCTTTGCTATAATCGATGAAACACAAGTAGATACTTTTTGCACTTCTATATACTTGTCAGCGAGTAGTCTTATACAAAGTATTTCCTCTCTTGTTCCTCTGTTCTTTCTAAAGCCAAACTGTTCTTCTCCTACTTCTATGTCTATCTTGTTTTTAATTCTTTCATGTATGATCTTGAGTAGTATTTTTGTTATGTGGCTCATCAGGTTAATTGTCCTATAGTCTGTGCACTCCTGTGCTTTGGGCTTTTGGGTAGTGGTATGAATACTGATGTCTTCAAGTCTCTTTGTATATATCCTGTGTTATATATATCATTGCACAAATCTGTAATGGTTGAAATACCAAAATCCTCTAAGGAGGTTAACATTTCCACAGTAATATTATCCAATCCTGCAGCCTTTCCTCGCTTCATTGTTTCGATTGCTCTTACAACTTCAGATTTTAATATTCTTGGGCTGTCATTGCACTTTATACTGTGTTTACTGCTTCTTTGATCATCAAATAGAGCCGTTACATATTCTGTCCATCTTGTCAATATTTCTGTTTTATCAAACAAAAGTTGGTTGTTGTTGTTTTTGATACATCCTCCACTTTTTACAGTATTTTTCTTACTTGTAATTTGTCTTATTTCTCTGTGCATATCTCTAGTCCTGTGTTTTTCTGCCATATCTTCTATTTCCTTGCATTTTGTTTCTAACCAGTTTACTTTTGTGGTTCTGCACATGTTGCGTATTTCGTTGTCTAAAATTGTATACTTTGGGGTGTTCTTGGCTTTCTTTCGTTCTGTCATTTTTTCTAAGATTTCATCAGTCATCCACATTTGATTTTTCATGGATTCTTTTACAGGTAGGTTTTGTTTGCAGTTTGTATACTCTGTTTTAAGCAATCCCATTTATTGGCTACTTTCTCTTCAGGATTTTCTCTTCTGTATTGTTCTAAGCACTCTGTCATTAGGCATTCATATTTGTTCTTTATTTCCACACAATATTTCTGTTGTATCTCTGATTGTTTAAGTGCTGATATATCTATATGTGGTTCTTTTCTTGTTGGTTGGTCTATCTTTTTTAGTTTTATATTTAGTTTGATCATCACTGGATTATGATCAGAATTTATATCTGCTCCTGGATATGTTTTGGTGTTCATTACATTATTTTTAAATCTGTTCCTAATCATGATGAAATCTATCTGGTTCCTTTTTCTATCTCCTGGGCTTTTCCATGTGTATAATCTCCTAGATTCTTGTTGGTAAAATGTGTTGCATATAACCATGTTATTTTCTTCACAGAACTGGATAAGCCTATCTCCTCGTTCATTCCTTGTTCCTAGTCCGTATTGTCCTACAATGTTCTTGTATTTGCCTTTGCCAATTTTTGAATTCATATCGCCCATTATAATTAGTATGTCAGTTGTCTTTACTTGTTTGAGAATTTGTTGTAAATCTTCATAATATTTTCGATTTCTTCATCTGTATGGTCTGATGTTGGAGCGTATGTTTGGATAATTGCTATATCGAATGGCTTTGCTCTGATCTTTAAAAGCATCATTCTGTCGTTATACGTCCAATAACCACTGATGTATTTTTCTATTTCCTTTTTTTATTAGTATACCTACTCCTCGTTCATGATGTTCTCCTCCTGAATGTATAAATATATAGTCATCTCTTCTTGTGTATCCCTCGCCTTTCCATCTTGTTTCTGCGACTCCCATAATATCTACCTTCATATCTGTTGTATCTAGTATTAAATTGTCTAGTTTTCCTTCTTGGTGTAAGGTTCTAACATTCCATGTTGCAAAACGAATGTGTCTTTTTCTTGTTTTCATGTATTGTTTATCTTCAGATGGATGTTTTTGCTTCATTGCTACGTCTTTGGTTGTACGTGGTGAAGTCCCAATTTCTTCCACGAGGGCCAGCCGCAAATCATTTGTATGTCCTGAAAGCGCCTCATGTGTGCCCCACACTTTATTAGAGAATGCGAAATCCCAATCTAGTGAGAACGCAGAAGACAAACTGTATGGCCTGGCTGATAATCTGAGGCAGATGGCTGCCTTTATTAGAGAATCCGAAATCCCAATCTAGTGAGAACGCTGAAGAAGAAGAACTAAGTTTCCTTAAGAATACTCACATTTCTTACCATTTTGTAAACCTGGATTAGTGTCAGTACTATAATTTTGTTCTTCAGAAATCTGTTAAATATTTGATACCGAAATTGACTATAGAAATTGTTTTTCTGCCCACTCACAATATAAAGTATATTCTAAAAACGTTTCTGATGCAAAATAATTATTGGTACAACTCCTAAATATCGGCTTTAGCTTGCTGAAAAAGACTGTTCACTTTTTTTCAATAACTGTGTGGCAAATACAAACATAGAAAACATAAAAATGTGTTTCACAACACAATTGTTTTTCAAGTCTTACTTTGAATTGCGTAGAAATCTGAAAATGGAGGCGACCCTGAATGATTGATCGAAAGTTTACATTAACCCTTTAGCTGCTACGGACGTATATATACGTTTTCCCATTCACTTCTAAAGACGCATTAACACGTCTGCTATTATCTCTCCTCTGTGGGCTAGAGACGTGCTCACACGCTATACATTGCTACTGTCACTGATATAGGCTTACATTCACGTTTGTGACCTAGAAACAAGGAGTAGCTATTTTTAGCTCAGCCTTCGGAAAGTATGTAGCAGTGAAAGGGTTAAACACTCAGATACCACTAATATGTCTCTGGCGAACCCCAATCTAGTGAGAATGAAGAAGAAGAATGATTGATCGAGTGTTTACCCAAATACCACTAATATGTCTCAGGCGAACCCCAATGGACAAATATGTTTCAACTACAAAGCAGAACTCTTAGGTTTTCTGATGACAGCACAGCACATATGATCTTTCGTACATGCCCACTGTCAACTATATAAGCAATGGTGGCTAAACCACAGTCAACTCTAGATAACTAGGCCAGACAACTGACCGGGGATTCCCTGACCTAGATCAGAAAATGGGGCTGGAAATTACAGATGTTTGAAAGAACATTGCACTCTTTTTTGGGGCTGCTGTTTGGGCAAACCCTCATTCTATATGCTCCCCAAAATGCATAAACTCCACAATCCTGGTAGGCCTATTGTTTCTGCTCGCTCTTGTCCTACGGAACATATCTCCGAATTCCTTGACAGTATCTTCAATCCTATAATCACCACACTACCTTCGTTCTTGAAAGATACTAACCACACTTTGTCTGTTTTTCTTCTATTAAGTTGTTGCCTGGCAGGACTTATCGTCTCTTCCTCCTTGATGTCTGTTCACTGTATACCTTTATACCTCATTCTGACGGACTTCAAGCTCTCCAGTTTTTTCTCGACAGGAGAACTAACCCTCTTGTCTCCACCTCGACTCTCTTTCGTCTTGCAGAACTAGTTCTCACTCTCAACTCCTTTCAGTTCAATGACCAGTTCTTTGAACGGATCAGTGGGGTCGCCATGGGTACTAAAATGGGACCCAGTTATGCTTGTCTATTCATGGGTCATCTTGAACACTTAGTATGGAACACCTATGATGGCCCCCTTCTGTCCGTGTATCATAGATACATCGATGATTGTATTGGATACACCCATGTGCCTGAAGCCGATTTGTCACGCTTCATTAACTTCATTAATGTCTTCAATCCTGCTATTCGGTTCACCTCTCACATCTCTACCTCTTTTGTCAATTTTCTTGACATCACTATCACCATCAGCCTATCTACTATCACTACATCAGTATACTACAAGCCTACTGATTCACATAGCTTTCTTCTGTATACCTCTTCCCATCCCCAGGCTTGTCATGACTCTTTACCTTTCTCTCAACTCTTACGCCTTCGTCGCCTCTGTAGCGAAGACGACGATTTTCTCGATAGAGCTCACAGAGGCTCGATTTCTTCCGCAAGCGCCTATACCCGGAGAATGTGCTTACATCTGCCATGCATCGGGTTCAGCTAATTGCTCGCCAGGAGGCCCTTTCCAACCAACATAGAACCTCCAATTCTGACAGGGTTAAACTTATCTTAACTTTCCACCCCCATAGTTCCCTGGTGAAAAAGGTCTTATTCCATCATCTCCCTATTCTTCAGTCTGATCCTTGATTAATATTTGCTTCCCTTATTTCGGGTGGTACTAATTTTTCTTTCCATTACTGCTGAAGGCTCTCAAGCAACTCAGTGATTACTTTTTCTTATGTACATTTAATTATTTCGGATGGAATGTTATTTATTCCTTATGCTTTGTCTAAACTGAGGGTGTCCATAGTTTCACTGAGAAACTATGAGAAACATTGAGTCCAGAGCGTACACTGTGTACAGATGTTCAAAAGTCACTAAAGCTTATTCTCTGATAATGTTATTTTATGAGTAGGGTTCTACCAAACGATCCATTTCTTTCTATGATCATTCATGATTTTTCCACTTAATGATAATCTTTTTGTTTTATCTAACCCTTTTTTACGTCAGGAAACGAAGAGACGATAAACGAGTACAGACGATAAATCGGCAAGTGTTTTACTGTGACAACTTCTGAGTTTTCGCTTTCTCTCTTGTCTTTCAG
This sequence comes from Arion vulgaris, assembly GCA_020796225.1. Classification (NCBI taxonomy): domain Eukaryota; kingdom Metazoa; phylum Mollusca; class Gastropoda; order Stylommatophora; family Arionidae; genus Arion; species Arion vulgaris. The sequence goes on from JADZMA010001759.1 coordinate 13,873, forward strand.
CTCATACATAAGTCTCTTCTCAAAAGACTCTGCGCCCTTTCTTCTTCTTCTTCTGCGTTCTCACTAGATTGGGATTTCGGATTCTCTAATAAAGGCAGCCGTCTGCCTCAGATTATCAGCCACGCCATACAGTTTGTCCTGGACGCTAGTGTAAGTGGGTCACCTCTTTCTTCTCAAGTCTGCATACTGGGGCAGTTCTGTAGGATATAATTTCTCTGCGCCCTTTCGAGACTTGGCTTTCCACACAACTCTGTCATCAGCTAGCTTTTACCATGTGCTGGGAGCTATAGAACAGTTTTTTATTGAGGCTTTGCAGACATTTTTATATCTGAGCAGTGATCTGCCCTGGTGCCTCTTCCCCTCCGAAAGTTCACAGAACAAAATGTGTTTTGGTATGCGACAATTCTTCATTCTTCTCACATGCCCCATCATAGTCGTCTACTACTGAGCATGCCCATGATGGAAGGCAGATTTGCACGTTGCAGTATTGCAGAGTTGGTTATCTTATCATACCGCCTGATGTTCATAATCTTGCGGAGACATCGAAGGTGAAATATGTTAAGTCTCCTCTCGTGTCTTGAGTAGGCTGTCTGTGTTTCTGAGCCATATAGTAAAGAACAAATTACACAGGCTCGATATATTTGAATCTTCGTCTGCAATGTTAGTTTTGTGTTGTCCCACGCTCGCTTTGATAGTTTACCAAATATCGTTGATTTGTTCATCAAGAGAAAGGCTGGCAGTGACCATGGACCCAAGATAGCAACATTTTTTTAAACTGGTGTTAGATGGTTACCATTTAAAGTGATATTTGTTGAGTTACCTCCTGACATAACAACTGTTTTGGAGACACTTATAGTCAGAGAAAATAGGTCGCATGCCTTTTGTCAAATTTTTGATTAGGCATTGCAATAGTAATTTGTTTTTCACAAATCTCCGATATGCATTGTTTCGGAGTAGCATCACTCTAACACTGAAAATGCTTACTGAAGTTGTTTCTGTTTGAAGATGGGTCTTTAGTATTCTTTCGGTTCAATCGGTTGGTTTTTCGTACAATGGATTTAGCAAATTGTTTCTGATGCCAACTCTGTGATTTCTGAGCTCGTTACATGATTTGCCTGCCAGAATATTGTGAAGTCTTTCTCCGATGTTTCAGAATCTCTATGTCTTGTCGTAAGAGCTACAAGAAGATTGTAAAGTTTTTCACTCCGATGTTTCCAGAATCTGTAAGTCTTGTCGTAAGAGTAATAAGTATTTCAACCTATCGGAGATTGATAGACACTCATCTATAATTGGAAAGTGAACATTAAGAAATGATTACC
>JADZMA010001760.1:0-15181 GCA_020796225.1 Arion vulgaris
AGACTCTGGCGAGAAATTTGCTGAACGCGCCGCATAGCAGAAGTGCTAAATGACAGGGTTAAACTTGTCTTTAACTTTCCACCTTTACATTCCTTGGGAAGAAAGTCTTATTCCGTCACTTCCTCCATCTTCAGTCTGATCCTGAGACACGTTCAATCTTTCCAACACTATCCTTGGTGGTACAGATGGACAGAAGCCTTAAGGATATGTTGGTCTGCCAGTCACCCCGCTTCAATATCCAGAGTCATTTTGGCACCATCCAGCGGTGACCGTCGGCGCTGCAACACTTGTGCTTATGTAATACAGACCCGCACTGTGTCTTTTCCAAAAGCCACGTTCGTTGATGCATTAGTTTCTATCGTGCGAGTCCCGTAATATTATTCATGCATTATCTGCAAGCCTGTGCAACAAGGCCTATATTGGGGAAACCGGCAGGAGACTCAGTGACCGATTCGGCCCAACACTTGCGCTGATATACGCCAATGCTCAGACCCTGTAGCTACCATTTCAATGATACTGGCTATTCAGGAGCTTATGATGTCCAGGTCATGTTTATCCGATCATGTTCCTCTGATGATCGTAGTCGGATTTGCTCTGGAGAACCGCTCTTATTTCTCGTTATATGGTACCTGTGGCCTTCTGACTCAACAAACATATGCCTATGCTTCTTAGTACTTTCTCATCTCATGCCTTGTAATCTATATGTGTATTTGCTTCATATATAATTTGTATTTTCACTTGATTGTTTATTGTTTCTCTTATTTTCCACTTCCAGCTTTGTGTTGCACCCATTTTCTGTTATCTGCCTTTATTCCCAGTCTATTAGATATTATTTGCATTTTTCCGTTATCGTCCATTTGTGCGTTCTCTATAATTCGTCACCCTGTTGTGTCGTTTGCTTGATAAAAGGCCTTTGGTCGAAACGTTGCTGTTTATTGTCACTGTTTTTAGATTTTTATAAACTATAGAATTTTGTTTGCAATGTGTTTCGTTGTTCAGAAATACACTCTTGCAAAGCCTTTTAGACGAGCTAGTTGGTTGTGTCTGTTAATGAAGCCTTTCTGTAGTGCCAGAATGGTCAGATAGCCCTTTAAATGAAGGTTTGAGGTTCAAATCCTGGTTTTTGGTCATTTGTTTTTCCGGAAGCCCTAATTCTGTTCACTGTCTATTTTTTGAGCTTAGCTGTTATCTTCTGGAGTACATTTCCTTGAAGATCTTAAACTTCTCTAGTCTCCTATTGGAGGTTAGAATGTGATATTCCAGTTACTCTCTTGAAGTTCTTAAACTACTTTTAGTCTCCTTATTGAGGTTAGAATGCATATATCCTTCCGTTATTTCCCTTGAAGTTCTTAAACCATTTTGTCTCTCTTATTGAGGTTAGAATGCAGATATCTCCCGGTTACTTCCCTTGAAGTTCTTTAAACTTTCCCTTTGTCTCCTTATTGGAGGTTAGAATGCATATATTCCGGTTACTTCCTTGGAAGTTCTTAAACTACTTCTTTTGTCTCCTTATTGAGGTTAGAATGCAGATATTCCTGGTTACTTCCTCGTGATGTTCTTTAAACTACTTTTGTCTCCTTATTGAGGTTAGAATGCAGATATCTCCGGCTACTTCCGAAGTTTTTAAACCTTTTTCCCAGTTTTAGGGGTTAGAATGCAGTTTAAAGGAACTTGTCAATTTCCTTTCAACGAACAAAGTATTCTCATCCCCCGGGTTTTGCCTGAAGCCCAAAAGGGGACAAAATATTAACACTGGCCCTCAAGGCTTTCGTGGGTGACTGAAGGGGCCAGAAAATCCCAAGTAAAAAAAAAGGTCTAAAAAATTGGGTGCATAACTGAAAAACCGTCAAATCTTATGGATCCTAAAAAAAGGGTGGTTAACAAGGGGTCGATGGGGAGTTTTGAAGAAGATCTTCTGGAAGAAGGGGTGGAAAAACAAATTTAAAAAAGGGGAACGTTGTTAAGTTAAAAAAGGATTTTGCTGAGGCAGTGGGCAATGGACATGCCCGGTCCGTGAATCTTCAAAAACCCGGCGGGATGCATTAAACCCCGGGGTTTTTTTGGATGTTGCCAGCGTACTGGATATTGACTACGGGATATTGCCGCGCGGGATGATTCGCGTGGTGTCACCCGGTGTGGTATCCTCGGATTGCGTAATGTTGGCCGTTTAGTCGAAACCGAGGGATGGGCTTCCCCTTTCTCGACGTTCCCCCAACAAAATAAATTGGTCCTCCTCCCTTTGCCCTTGACCCTAAATGGCCATGCCTGGGCCCCAAAGACGGGTTCCCTTTCATTATCCCGGTTTTTCCCCATGGCGTCTCAGTCGCGAAAAATGCCCCCCCTGGGGGGGTTTTTACAAAGGAACTCTGTGTTCGAAAAACCCGAATTTTGGAAAAAAATGCACTCATGAACGGTGTTGGCCCGGTTGCCAAGACCTTGCAGGGGGGTAAAAATTTTACAGAAAAGCATTTATACCAGGATTATTTTAAAAAAACAGTGTTTCCTTCCATGTCACTTGATTACAAGGAAAAAAAGGGAAAAGGCTTCGAAAAACCGACTTATTGGAATTTCAAAAGCGCTTACTATTTGAGGATGGACTACTTTTTTTTCTTTTGCAGAGCTGGTTTCAATTCTTTGGGGGAAAAGTTGTTGAAAGAAATACTTTTGTGACCACGGGCTGGGCCTTTGGAAAGGTTTATGAACTCCGCAAGGCTGGTGGTTGGGGCGCCCCAATGCGCGTGGAATTTTTTTCCCCCTTGGGGCCCCGGCGAAACCTCAACTGGGTACCCGAATGCCGGAAATAAAAGGGGGGGGTGATGCTGACCCATCACCCATTTGACGACCCAAAAAAAAATCAGGCCCAAACTGTTTGAACATATACCAGAGGGAAAAGGTTCTTTTTTTACTTAAAATAGCAGCTTGGAAATATGCCCCAAGACAGTACCCGGCTGGCGCAGGTCGATAAAATGCTTGTATTTTGTTGACTCCCGCATGCTCAGGGTGCGTGAAGACTTTTAAGGTTCTGTTTCTGTGGGCTTAAAAAATTCTTCTTCATATCCCGATGAGCGGGGGAGGAAAAAAGAAGAAAGCAAATTCGGGATCGTTTTGGGACTTGGGAAAATAATTGGTCCCCCGTCCCCTCTCTCCTCGGGTTTTCTCTTCCGTGGCAATTGGACAAAAATTTGTTTGTTTGGTGTGTCCTCTCTTTTCCTGAAACCCAAAATCCCGGTTATCTCCTTCCCCGTGTCTCTCGTGTTTTCCAGCGTGTCTCTCAGCGTGTCTCTCAGCGGCCTAGCGGTTTTCCCCAGCGTTCTCCAGCGTGTCTTCGGGGGGGGACTAACGCACGGTTTTTTATTAGTTTTTTCTTCTTTTCTACAGTAAGTCTTTGTCGCCATATATTTTGTCTGGTTTAAAGATAGTTCTCTTGCCCGTTCCCTTTGGGGCTCTTGTCAGACGTATAGCCCTTGTCCCTTTGTATGCGCTCCTGCACTGAGTATGTGTTCTTGTCCGTTAAAAGTTCTTGCCCAGTTACAACATCCTTGTTGCTCCGTTGTCTCTTGTTCCTAAGTATGTGCTCTTTAACAAGTATGTCCTTGTCATAATATATTTCCCTTGTCGCCAGCAGGTTTTTACCCAAACCCATCGACGATTACTCGCAGTTTTGGGGTTTTGGGGTTTTTTGTTAACAAAAAAAATAAAATTATTTTTTTAACCCAGGCCCGGCTTTCAACTTTGGTCGGTGCCATGGACATTAACCATTCGTTTTGCCACAAAATCGAAAAATCTGGAAAACCTTTGGGGCCCCACCCCAGGTTTTAACCCACCCCAGATCTCCACCGTCATCCAAAGGCCTGGAAAATCTCTCTAACTGAACATTAATAGGAATCTTTCTAACCAAAATATAAAAAAAAGAAATTTTTTGGTTTTATAAAAATGGATGGGTTCTAAGGAAACTTCCTCCCAAAATATTGAAAATAAAACCCCCTAGCCGGAAAAGTCCAGGGGTTTTAGGAAAATCCCTAACAGAACAGCGGTCTGGTTCAAGGACGACCTTCAGAACACAAGACAACGGTTTAACCTTTTTACCAAGTCCCTTTAAAACATAACTATAATTTTTTACTTTCCGTTTTTTATATAACTTTCAGTAATTTTTTTATAATGTTATATTTTTTATTTTTTTGCTTTTGTTTCCTGTTTGGGTTTTGGGCCCAGTGTCGTCCAAATCTGGGTGGCCTGTGTCGTCACCTGTTTTCCCGGGTTTGGCCCAGTGTCGTCACCTCTACCGGGGTTTTTGGGTGTCGCACTTTGGGAGAGGTCTAACCCCCAGGGGTTGTAGCCGGGCGCACCGCCCCGGGGTAGCCTGTCGTCACCTGCTGGGTTTTTAGCCCAGTTCGCCCCCCCGGGTTTAGTTGGTGTCCCTCTCCGGGGTTGGGAATTTTCCCCACTGCAGGTTTTAGCCGTGCCACTCTTCCGGGGGTGTTTGGTCGTCACTTCCCCCGGGTTTTGCCCAGGTCGTCACACTTCGGGGTTTAGTTCAGGTGTCCACGTTTCGGGTTGAACCTGGTCGTACCTGCTCCGGGGTTTTACCCGGTGGCCCCCTACCGGTTTACCTTGTCCCAACTGCTCCCGGTTGGATTGGTTTTCCCTCCGGTTTAGCCCGTTCGTCACCCCCCGGTTTTATTCGGTCGCACACCAACGGGGTTTTGGGCCGGTTCCACCCCCTACCGGGAGCCGGTCGCCCCGTTCCGGGTTGAGGCCAGGTCGTCACACTGCCGGGGTTTTAACTATGTCGCACACTGTTCCGGTTTTAGTTCAGTTTCAACTGCTAACGGGGTTTTACCTAGTGTCGTCACTGTACCGGGTTAGCCGTGTCGTCACCCTCCGGTTGAAATGGTCGTCACACCGCTACCGGGGTTTTGGTTCAGTGTAACCCCGCTACCGGGGTTTGGGGTTTATTGTACCTGCTCCGGTTGACCTGTGTCGTCCAATTTCCGGGGTTCAGTGTCCACACCTCGGTTGACCCAGTGTCGTCACACTTCTACCGGGTTGGGGCGCGCGTAACCCCCCACCGGGTTTGGCCAGTGTCGTTACACTTCTAGGGGGTTTTGACCTATGTCTGATTGTTTATTAGGGAACATCTTTTTGTACTTCAGTAGTAACCATGTGCTGATCTCATTCTTAAAAGGAAGATCTCAGCTCAGTCCGAACTCCTCCTCAGGGGGGCCCCGTTTAATTTTAAAAGACGAGAAGATTTTTTTGGGGGAATTTTTTTAATTTTTCTAATAAATTTTGCCCACAAATTTTGAACCTCTCTTTTTTTTGACTGGGGGTTTTTTTTTATGTGCTCAATTTAAACCCCATCCTTTTTTCCCCCTTTCGGGGGGACTGGAACCACCCCCTTCAGGAAACTGTCACAATCTTGTTGTCGGTCGCCATTGATACTGGGAACTGTAGTGTTGCTGTGTTTCTATTTTTTCCCTTTCTAAATAAATTTATGCACAATAAGAACAATCATGATTTTTTTGGCAGTAAATCATCAGATAATATAAATTCATCAAAAGAGGGAACATAAATGGTAAAGAAAGTTACAATAAAGAGAACATCAAGATTTATTTTGGTTTTAAATGAAACCTTACAGGGTGGTTAAAAAAACTAAAAAAATGTTTAAGGTCTTCTCCCCCCACAGGGTTTCTATAAAAAATATTTATTTTTGGTATATCTATTTTTAAAAAACTTGCTGGGCGTTAAATTTTGGATCAGTTTCAGTAGAACGAAAAAAATCAAGTAGTTGGACCTGCTTTGTTTGACGAGACAGGTTTTTAAGGGGGCCATCCATTTGGAACTGTAAAAAGAAAATAAATTTTGAAAATAAAAAAAAATGTGTCTTGGGGAGGTTTTCTAAAATAAAGAAAAATTTTTTGAAGCATCTAACATTGACACTCTCATACACCATACAATAACATTTGATAATTTTTTATAACTTTATTATTTTTGAAAAACTTTTATTTAATTTGTTAAAGGAAGATGGAAACTTTAAATCTATCAACAACACATTATATTCAGATAAAGTTTGGGCCAACTTAACAAAGGGTGATGTTTGATTCAACCTTCTACACCTAAAGGGAAATTGTCTTTACCTTGTTATGTCGTGAACTTGCAGGGCATTTTATAATTTTATTTTTGAATTATTTTAAAATTTCTGTATTCTATCTGTCAGTGGAAGACCTTATTATTTCAATGTTATAATTTTAATTGTTCAAATTTTCCAATTTTAAGTAAAGTCTTTTGGGAAAAATCTTTTGGAAAATTTAAAACAATCATTTTTTCCCCTTGCAGCTAATGATACTAATCTTTAAATATATAAAGATGGTTAAATAAAATTAAGTTTAAATATAATGTTTTAATTTCAATTTTAAATGTAAAAAAAAATTGAAATTATTTGTATTGAAGAAACAAAGTTTTAAAAAAAAAATTGACAGAATTAAATTGAAATTTTAAATATCAAATTTTTTATGAAAATTTTTTCATAATGGTATTTATTTTTAATTTTCTTAATTTTTCTTTGGAAAAGTTTGTTTAGTTAAAATTATCTGTATTTGTTTGACAATCATTTGATAAACATCTGAAAATGAAATACGATATGATTGTTGATTTAACAGAAGTGTTTTATCGTCTGGTTTATTTTGTTTTTTGTTAGTTTTTAAAGTAAATTATCTTTTATGTTTTAATGGGGGTGATTTGTCATTTTTTTTAAAAATTTAAAGTTTTATGTGTGAATTACGGATACATTAGAGTTTTAATTTTAAATTTTTTTTTTTAAATATTTAACTCCATTCCTCTGCTCAAGGTGGGATGGATTCAAATTGTCCCCACTACCCCGACCATCCTTTTTCTTTATTTTAAGCAAAGAGCTTAGGCGGGTCTGGGTTTGTAGATAAAAATCAAAACTTTTCAAAAAACTTTTCATTTTTAAAATTTTTAATCACTGACAAATCAATTTCTTGAATTAAACAAGTTTAGTGGGGTTTTTTTAGACGATCTTTTATCTTTTTTTAACCCTCACATCACTTTAATGTTAAAAAAAGAACTTCCCCTAAAAGGTTCATTAAAAAAAGAAAATTCAAGACTACCATTAAAAAACACTCAATGAATTTTCCTTAGTTAAAATTGATTCAAACCTCGCTTTTTGTAAACACCACATTATTTTAAAAAGTTGTAAATTTTAATTTTCACCGGTTTTCCCAAAATTTTTGGAAAAGGCTGACAAATTTAGTTTTTTCAAGATCTTTCGTAATAAATTTTAAAAATTTTCCAATCCCAGTCATTCTTACAGCCAAAATTAATTTTAAAAAAAACAAAACAGTTGTCCTTTGTTTCTGATCCCCAAAAAACCCCATGGTTTGTTTTTTTGGTTTTTGGGGTATGTGAAAAAAAGACTTTTGACAAAAACGTATTGTTTTTTTTTATCGTATATTTTTTTTTTTTTTTAAAACTAAATCCTGTTATATGTTCCTTTCTTTTTTTCCAAAACCTAAACTATTGGGGTTTTTTTGGAATTCCCATATTTTGGGTAATTTTTTTTTTTTGTGTTTTTGGTTTAGATGATGTTGCTCCTTAGAAACATGTGTTGCTTCTTTCTTTTTTGGTTAAAAGGTAATTAAATTTGGGGGAAATTTTTGACATTGATTTCAGTTTGTCTTGGAAAAATGTGGCTAAATTTGAAAGTTGCTGATTTAAATAATTTGTTAAAATTTATTCTTCTACTTTTTTCTTTTAAAAAGAGGAAAGTCTTCTGTTTTTTTTGCTTAATTTTTGTTATTAGACCATCACACGACATTAAAAAAATTTAGACAAAGGGGGTTTTTTTATTAAAATCGGTTTTTTTTATTTTCATCTCTGTCAAAAGGCGCGGGGCCCCCAAGCGCGGGCCCGTGTTTCTTCTCTAAAAATCCCGCGCTGCCAAGTATGTCCCGTTTCCCTTCAAACCTCAAGAGGCTTCCTCCCACATTTCCCGCCCAGATTGCTTTTGTTCAATAATTCCGGTTTTCGTTTATCAAAAATGTCTTGTCTTTTTTGGACGTCCTTTCCCTTGTCTAAAAATTTTAAATATAATTATTTAAAAAAATTTTGATTTCCCCTCTTCTAAAGGGGTCTAGTAATGTTATGTGAAGAGAGCTCAATATTTTTTCAAAACAGGAAAGATACTACATTAAATTTTTTTTTTCAAGTTGTATTTTGACTTTTTACATTTTTAAAGTGTTTTAGCAAAACTTACTGACAATTTGGTTTTGGTTTTTTCCTCCCCCCAGCTCGTCCTAAATAGTTTAAAACGTGTGACTCAACAACTTTTAAATTTTTGTTTTTTTCTCTTGCCTTCAACAAATAAACAAGGGAAAAGGTAAAGAGCCCGAAAAAAATAGACAAACCGGGGTGAACCCCCCTAGTCAGACCCCAAACGCCCACCCATCTAAGCGCTCTTGGAAAACCAATGACCTTTTCAAACTCGGCCTAAATAGTATTAAAGACGTTTAATCTCGTTTCGAGTTTTGTTTTTTTCCTCCCTACACGCTGTACCCAAAAGTATTTGTATATTTTAAAAATTTTTGTTTATGTTGTGTTTAAAACGACATGAAAATCGTATATCATTACAAGCCATTTTTAAAAGTCGAGTCGTCGATTTTTTGGCCCCAAAAGTTTAGTAGTTTTAATTCCAGAAATGGGGGTCTGTTTTTTCTTTGTAAAATTCCCTAACAAAGGTTCCCCACCCAGGTGTTTGAACCCGGTATTGTGTTGGATAATTAAAAATTTTTTCAACGTGCATATATTCGATTGTACCTTTGGTATACCTTCAATGATGTGTTTTGGGGTGTGCATGTAGACTAAAGACATCTTCTTTGTCTCTGAAAAACAACATGGTTTCTAATCGTCTGCTCAACATCAACATTACGGGTTTCCCAGAAATTTGAAATTTTGCCATTTTAAAATTAATACTGACGACAGTGGAAGTTTTGGAAAACCAAGATGAATGTCGACGAATTTCAAATTTTTAAATCAGGAATGGTGCCATTTCTCTGTTTTGTGACAAAAACTAATCCCGTTTTTAAAAAAAGGGTCTGAATAATACAATGAATATAAGTTTTTTGGCTCGAATGTTTGCCAGTCTCGCTCTTACCGGAGCTAATATGTCTAATCCGTTTATAGAAAAGCAGGTTTAATTTTTTTCCCGACAATTCAATACCTGACAGGTGGCTGGGCCCCCTTTCTTTTGACCCTGTTTTATATTATATTAAGGGAAAAATGCCTTTTATAATATGCCCCAAAAAATTAAACAAATAAAACCCTTTTCTAACTAAAAAATTTAAATTTTAATTTCATTTTGTTTTTAAAATTTCCAGAATATAAACTTTTATTTTGGATGGGGAAATTAAACCAAAAAAAATAGCTTTGGGTTAGCATTCACAAAGGAAAAATGTGAAGGGTTTTGTTTCTCTTCATTTATTTTTTTTATTTTTTCTTGATTTTTTTATTTACTGTCATTCTATTGTCAAATTAAAAAAAAAATCAAAAAGGGGAAAAAAAAACCCCTTTGACAACAGACAATCTAGATGTGTCGTCTAGAAAAGAAAACTATGACATGGTTTTTTTAATTCTTATTTTTAAATTTTAGTTTTGTTTCCCAAATGTCACTCTTAACACAATTGTGTTTTTTTAAAAAGGTTTTTTATCATGGACATTTTAAACACATTCCCCGTCTTGTTTATTCTTTCTTTTTTTGAAGCAATCAACCGCGGAATATTTTTATTTTATAATAGAGTTCAAAATTAAACAAACTTTTCATGAATTTTTTCCCGGGGGTTTCATCAAAATTGATTGAAAAAATTTATCTTTTTTTATGCGAGTAAAAGAAATTTTTTTAATCATATTTTATTTTTTATGGAAATTTTCCTTTTTAGTTGGGAAAAGCTTTTTACATCATATTTTGTTTGTTTTAGGTAATCTTTATTCATTTTGTTAACGTTTTGAATGTAATGTTTTTGATTTTGTTCTTTCCCCGTAACCCCCGATGTTTTTTTAAATTCAAGAACAAAAAAATTATAAATTTTTGTTATTGACGATGTCATTGTTTTATTTTTTTCTTTAACAAAAATTACTTGATTGCAGTTTGTGTGTATGTTATGTGTGTGTGTGGGAGAGAGAAAAAGAGAGAGAAGAAGGAGAAGGAAAAAAAATAATGGTAAAAATTTTGGGGTGAAGAAGAGGAAGGGAATCCCCCCAGAAAATAAAAAAATAAAAAAACTGGGGTTAAAAAATGTAAGGTGAGGAAAAAACATCGACAGAAAGACAGGGGGGGGTTTTTTGGGGGCCCTGGGCCCCCCCCAAAAATATTGAGTAGCCTGACTTATTATTTTGACATTATTTGGTCTAACTATTACTTTCAACGAGATCTGGTTAGCTTTGAAAAATTTATATATAACCTAAAATATAATACCGTCTGAAATTTAAATTATACTCTTTTCCCCCCAAAATTACCCTGGGATTGGGCTCAAAGAACCTGTCCTAAAAAAAAAATTCTTGTACTTATTATTTTAGAAATTATTTTTCGTAATTTTACTTTTAACACATGATTATTTAAAAGTTGAATTATAACTAAAATATAGTTTTATATCAGAAAAATATAAAACCCTTTAATATAATATCCCCTTAAAAAAATATTATATTCTGAATATATTTTGCCCCTAATTTTCAACTTGGGGGTTTTTTTTTGGGCTTTTTACAAGTTCCTATATCGTGTTTGCGACCCTGCCCTTTTGATCGTTTGCTATGAAAATTAAAAAAATACCCCATTTTCAGCTGGAAATATTTTCTTTTAAAACTACTTCTCAGAAAAACGGGACTCAGATAAAATAGTCCTTTTAAATTATGATTGAAACCCCAATTTTTTTAAAAAAATAAAATGTTATAGAAAAATAGTATAAAAAACAAACTATTTAAATAAATTAGTTTTTTAAATTGTCCCCCTTCCTTTCATCTTGTCCCAATAAAAGGCGACATTCGAATTAGTTTGGCTATTCCTTTGGGGAATAGATCAACTGGTTACTTGTTGGTTGGTTTCCCCTTTTTAAAGGCAAACACGTAAAAAAGTAGTATGGGTTTACAAATTTAAAACAATGACAAATACAAACCCCACAAACCCCCCAAAGGAACAACAAAACAGGGTACGAAAAAAAAACCCAAAAAAATTTGGGCGCTACATGGAGACATCTGGCATATGTTTACGTGCCCCGATCTCATTCACAAATTTGATTTGTTGTCATGTGGGTTTTACATTTTCAATTTTCTTGCAAACAAGTTTTTAAAAAAAATTTTCAGGCGCCCTGTCGTTTGTGTGTCAAAAAATTTAATTGTCCCAATTTTTTTTTTAATAATAATCTCTTTTTTCAAGCTGTTGCTGAACAAAAATTTTTCCTTGATTTTATATTTTTAATATTTAACTCTCTTTTTAAAATCAACTGTTGCAGAACAAACGTTTGTTCTTTGATTTTATTTTTTTAATGAACTCTTTTAATATCAATTTGCAGAAAGATGCCAACTTTTTTAATATCAAGCTGTTCAACAATAAAACCTCTTTAATTCGCTGTTGCAGAACAGATAGCAATCTCTTTAACATACGGCAGAACAAAGGGTTTTGTTTAAAAGGGAATGGGGTTTAAGGAAATAGGAAAAAGTCGCGCCAGTTATGAGCTGGCACTAACAAAGATCTTACCCCACCTCACGGAAACCCTAAAAACAAAAAACGTTCCTGTCTCGGGTAGGATCGAGGGGGAGCTACTCTGGTATAAGTAGTGATGCAGACGCAGTTACATTGGATGAGATCTACTCAAAAACAGACAGCAGAATCCAGGTGGACTATTAATGCACATCTCTCCTGAACGATGGGAAAAGCTGAACAAATGAACATAAAGGGATGAAGGGTGCATCCAGGAGAGACTGGGCCATATGGGCGAAACTCAGGTCACGAGGTGGAAGCTCAATTGAGTTGCGTGTCATGGTATCTCGAGACATAGTAAATGTGGCACGGGTGAAAAATAGAAAAACACGGTGACGGCCCCAAAAGAGACAAACCCCATGGACGATATCGGGGAACCCCGGTGGACAACATACGTGCTGAGATGGCGCAAAGGCGCGGAAAACGGGCTGTGACGGACCCCCCTTGTGCAGAAATCTGCCCCCCACGAGGGAACCCGGCAAAATTTCCCCATGGTGATAAACTGCGTTCCAGTGAAAAAAATGAAAACCCAATCCCCCGGGAAAAAATGGCACAAGGAGAAAAAGGACGGGCCCACGGGAAGGGGGGCCCCCAGCAGAAAGGGGGAAATGGGAAAAAAAGAAAATCAGGCGTGCCTCAAGAGGGGTCTCCTCGAACAACCGCGTTTCCTTCGCAATAATCCCTTGTTTTTAGTTGTTGGGGGAAACAAAGTCTAGTGGACAAACCACACAAAACTAGACGCGGAAAACCAACAGCCCAGAAAAGGTGAAAAACGGGACGATAATCAAAAAGGGAAAGGTTGTCAGGGTAGACCTAAAAAAAAGCAACCTGTTTGCGGGTTTGTGGCAACCTGGGGCGAGGGAAAAACCCCGTAAACCTAGCTAAACCGGACACATCGCCAAAGGGATGCCCCGGGTCAAAGGCGCTAAAGTGCCAAAAAAATTTAAGCTGCAGAAATCGTTTCATTAGGCAGAATTTTATGGAAAATCGGTACATGGTCAAACGGGATCCCCCTCGAGAGAAAGAGAAATAAAGAAAGGGGGGGGGGGAGGTAAAAAACGAATAGACCAGAAATAGTTCCCAAAAACCCCCAAAATTTTTCTGAATTTTTCCCCCCAAACAAAATACCAAAACGCCCTGAGAAAAGACTTTGGGGACAAAAAGGGGAAAAAGTAAAAAAAATGTTCAAAGGTTAAGATAATAGAGGAATGGAAAGGAGGCGAGATATGGCGACGGAGGAGTAAATTTAGAAAAATATCCCCCGGGCTCTCCTCCCTTTTTTGGGTTTTTCAAAACATTTAAATTTTTTTTTGACTTTTTTTGCGAAAATGCCTCGCAGTTCCGTCGTGGGCCATAACGTCATGTAAACTCCGGAATGGGATTTGGTTTCCCGACCAAGTCACGGGATCTAAAATTTTAAAATCCTGTAAATCGGAAAAGACCGACCCGTGCGACGGAAAATAAACGGGGCGTGACTTTCACCCTTTACGGTCAGAATGAATATTTTGGGACTAAAAAGAGGCCCTGTAGGTATTGTTTGAACTCGTTTGCGGCTGGGGGCTGGGTTCACCCCCCTGCGCGTTTTTTTCCCTCCGACGGCTCTCAGGGCGCCCGCCCCAACTGGGGACCGCAATTTTGGGGAAAAAAGGCGGGGGTTGCACCCCTTGTGTTCCGACGGTCAATGAAAAAAACAGGCCTAACACTGTATTGACCTATATACCACGAGGTATAAAAGGGGTTCCCTTTATCCTTTTTTTTTCACAGAAGAAACTTTTGGCACTTGAATTCTGGCATATTTATTGGCTCTTCTTCTTCGGTTCGTTCTTCGACCAATTTAATCACTTTTGTGATATGTTTGATCTTTAAAACGTGTATACGTTGCACATTGGTTGGTAGCCTAAACGCATAGATTTCTACACGTTTAGGACACGTGAATCCGATTTCATCCATACCTTCTTAGTCGCCTCTTAGACATGCATGGCGGTAAACAGTGGTTCTATTATTTAACTCCGATTTTTCTTTAACCACTCAGGCGGTCATTGGTCTAAATTCTACGCCTCTGACTTTTTTTTACTAGAAGGTTTGCTTTAATTAACCCGCACCCTCACTATTCAGGCTAGCTTACTCCCGACTTCATGGTAATTGTAATTTAGATTTCAATTGGAACATTGTCTCCTGATCAAACCCCAGTTTTTAAAAACAAAACTGTCATTGAATCCTGATTTTCCGGCTCGTGGGGATTATCTCTGAGTATTATCACACTATTTGAAGATTCATGTCTGAATATTATCAGCTTCACTATTTGAAGATTACATGTCTGAATATTATCAATTACTATTTGAAGACTACATGTCTGAATATTACAGCTTACTATTTGAAGACTAATGTCTGAATATTATCAGCTTACTATTTGAAGATTACTGTCTGATATTTCATATTAAACTTAAAAAAGAAAGATGGATAAACAATATCAAGACCACACTACATAAACATGGATAAAACAATAAGGGCGACTCATTAGCCCTAAAAGCAAATTAAGCTCCATCCCTAGCAACGGCAAAAGTGGACAGCCAACTACATCTTCCACCGGGGAAGAAAGACAACAAAAAAAAAGATTTCTTTCTTCATTCTGTCCTGTGAAATTTTTACACACACACCCGGGATCAGTTAGTAGCTCTTTTTAATATGTACAGTCCAAACATTTACAAGAAGACGAACAAGAGATAAAGCTTTTCGTCAATGTGTTGAGTGTCATGTACTAGGAGACTTTTTCGAAT
Organism: Arion vulgaris; assembly: GCA_020796225.1. Taxonomy (NCBI): domain Eukaryota; kingdom Metazoa; phylum Mollusca; class Gastropoda; order Stylommatophora; family Arionidae; genus Arion; species Arion vulgaris. The sequence goes on from JADZMA010001760.1 coordinate 14,545, forward strand.
AAACATTTGTTTACATCAGATGTGGGTTTAACTCACCCATAAAATATTGATCTTACCCTGTAAAATACAACATAATTTGAAACTCTATTTACTTCAAAATTTTAGACACACCATAAAAAAATAATTAAAAATCATAAATATTTCATTGTTGGGGTTTGGGTTAAAACGCGTCCCCCTGGCAACACTACTTGAATTGACAATAACACTTAATGATGTCATTTCTTGTTTAAATTGATTGCAATATCTTGAATGATGCAATTTCTTGCAAAGATGCTTTTTAAAACTCAACTCCCTACAATTACGCGATTTTTAATACACAATTGTTGCACTGGGCGCCAACACTTACACTGAAATTATCACTTGAATGACGCAATCAATTGCAATCAATTGCCACTGGTATCAAAACCCAATCTGACATATTTTACCAAATTAACACTCTAAAATTATTGATCAGATAATCGGAAGATTGATGGATCTTCATACAAGATCTCTAACTGCTAGTAACGAACCGCATCACATGGAGTTCTAAAACCTCTCCCCTATGTGTTGCCTTTGGCAGAAAGGGAATAACTAACTAACAAAGAACTTACGCAGGTTACATGGTGTAGTGGTTAGCACTCTGGACTTTAAATCCAGC
>JADZMA010001761.1:0-15176 GCA_020796225.1 Arion vulgaris
ATAAATCTTCACAAATCTCTGTATTTGGTGTTTGCTATCAACTCAGATGTTGACGTTCTACCGTGCCATGAAGTCAGACTATCAAAAATTGTTCTATCTGTCTTCCTCTATCTCGTCTAACCTCGATTTTATCGATTGTCACAATGTGTTCTAAACATCCTCCCTCATCACAAGCCCAAAAATGATGACTGCCTCTTTTCTTATATTGATGATAAGCTTTCTCTGTGTCTTGATCTCATTTAACAACTCAACATTTGTCATTTTAGCAGTTTATGGGATTCTCATCATACTTCTGTAAAACTACATCTCTGTGACCCTCAGAGATTATTTGATCTGTGTGTTTATTGTGCATGACTCGCATCCGTATGTCAGTATTGGCTCTATGTAGCGCTGAATAACTCGCATTCTGATAGCAATTGACTTGGACTTGTTGCAGAGAGTCCTTCTCATTTTAAGGAACTATGTTTTCGCTTGTCGTATTCTGCTCTTTATTTCTGATCGGCATCTGTCATCTGATGTTACCAGGACTCCAGGGTATTTAAATTGCTGCACTTGTCTTAGCTCAATCCCATTTAATGTGATGGTACATTTTGTCAAAGTCTGCTTTTTTTATATGAACATAATTTCTGTTTTGTCATTGTTATGTTTGTTTATTTATTAAATATTGGTATGACTTTTCATTGTTATGTTTGTTTTTTATTAAATATTGGTATGACTTTTCATTGTTATGTTTGTTTATTTATTAAATATTGGTATGACTTTTCATTGTTATGTTTGTTTATTTATTACCGATGGGTCGGTTCAACGTGGTGAGAAATCCGGCTGGGGTTTCTTGGCTAAAGCGCATGGTAGGGTTGTTGCAGGCGAAGTGGGGCATACAGGACAACTACTTCTAGTATGAGGATGGAGGGTTTAGGCCGTTACTGCTGCCCTCCATTGGGTTTCTGGGACTTCATTTACTGGGGCAGTTGTTGTATCTGACTCTCAGTCGATGCTTACAAGATCCAGAAAGGGGAGGTTTCGGTATGAGTGGCTGTCGTCTATAAAGTTTCTAACCTCCAGCGGCTTACGTGGATATACTGTCCTGGGCATGCTGGTGTTTACGGTAATGAAGAGCGGACAGGCTTGCATCAACAGCATCGATTGTTGGGGAGTTGAAGATGGATAAGGGGATATTCTTCGGTCTCTTTGAGACTCTCTTGGATGAGGGCATAACATCGATGTTGAATCGATCAACGATTTAAGCAGTTTGGAATTACCCCTTTGTTCAAGTCGAAATGGATGCCTGAGAGCAGAGTGAGAAGGTGTGTTTAATCACGAGCCACAGGAACCATCAGTATGCATACTCTTCGATATCTGTTGGGGAGACTGAGCACCTATGGGTTTGCCCGGAGTGCAATGACGTCAGTTTAGTAACCAATAACCAATAACCAATAACCAGTTTATTTATTAAATATTGGTATGACTTTTCATTGTTATGTTTGTTTGTTTATTAAATATTGGTATGATTTTTCATTGTTATGTTTGTTTATTTATTAAATATTGGTATGATTTTTCATTGTTATGTTTGTTTATTTATTAAATATTGGTATGACTTTTCATTGTTATGTTTGTTTATTTATTAAATATTAGTATGACTTTTCATTGTTATGTTTGTTTATTTATTAAACTGTTAGTAAAGTTATAGGTTGATTCCAACTGAGATATTTTCTCAAGTTTACATACTAGGGACGTATACTAGTCATCAACCACAGTAAACAAGTCGTTGATTCTTCTAGGCAGCACTTATACGTTCAGTAGTTTGTCATTGCTTTCTGAACGGTAGGTCTATTGTTTCTTTCGTAAAATCCAGCAGGGAAAAGAATTAGCTTCAAATTACGTGACTACGGCTTAAAAACAGTAAGTCGTAGACACAATTATAGAAACAATATATTATTTGTATGAAAGTCTTACGACAGGCTAGATTCTATATATATACGAGGGCACATTGAAAAGTAATGCCTCCAAGTCCATAACTTTGTTAATAACATAATTTACAAATGAAACATACATTTTCAGAAAGCTTGAGATGACCACTACACAATAGAGTAATTATTTTTTGACATAGTCACCTCCACGTTCCACACACGCCAACGTCGAACTAGTTGTTGCATCCCGTCGAAAAAAAATCTGATGATTTTTCACGAAGCCAGGTACGCACATCTGCTGCCACATCCTCGTCAGAAGCATATCTGTTTCCCTTGAGATGTTCCGAGGGTTTGGGGAAAAGGAGAAAGTCACAAAAGGGGCCAAATCAGGCTATATGGTGGGTGCGCTAAAATGTCGTCAAAATTGAGACGCTCTAACTGCCGCTGTTTGCCTACTGTGTGTGGACGAGCATTGTCATGTTGAAGGACTGCGTGTTTTCCAGGACAAACACGTAGCAGTCTTGTCCATAGTTTCTTCATCGTTTTCCATACCGATCCCGAATTGACAAGTTTGCCTAGTTCCAAAAATTCTTTTGGATTACACCTGGCAGTCCCAAAAAATGGTCATCAAACTTTTCCCGCTGACGCGACAGTTTTGAATTTTTTTGGGGTGGGGGAGTTTTTGTGCCTGTATTCCATAGACTGGCGCTTGTTTTCCGGGTCGTAATGATGCACCCATGACTCATCGCCAGTAACAATTTGTCAGATAAAGTCATCACCTTCTCGTTCATATCGCATCATGTGTTCCTGACACACCTGATGTCGGCGATGTTTCATTTTCGGTGTCAGCATGCGAGGGACCCATCTTGCACAAACTTTCCTATACCCTAGCAATACATGAATAATGTTATGTACTCGTTCAATCGAAGTTTCAAGCATTGTAGAGACATCTTTTTGCTTGATGCGGCGATTGACATGAATCAGTTCGTCCACGCGAGCTTGGTGTTGTTCATCCACTGCTGTAATTGGTCGTCCGCTGCGAGCCTGATCATGCAAGGTCATCGTCGCTGGATTGTCGCATTTAACAGTCCTTGCCCACCTCCTAACAGTACTCACATCCACACAGGCGTCACCATATACCGCTCTCATCCTCCGATGCATGTCGATGGGAACACAACCTTCGGCCGTCAAGAATTCAATCACAGCTCTTTGCTTCAACCAAATGTCCATGTATGACGCCATCTTGGATAATGTTGTGCGCATGCGCAACATTCCAGACACTTACTGTCCTGAAAACACACTTACATATACTTTATTCTGATATCGGTGTCAATTGCCTCCGAACACTATTAACAAAGTTATGGACTTGGAGGCATTACTTTTCAATGCACCCTCGTATATATATATATTATTTTTATGAAAGTCTTACGACAGGCTAGATTGTGTATATATATATATTATTTTTATGAAAGTCTTACGACAGGCTAGATTGTATATATATATATATATTGTTTGTATGAAAGTCTTACGACAGGCTAGATTGTATATATATATATATGAACCAATATCTACGTCTTCTTTTTTATCGTCACAGTGTTACCGAGTTATTGTCCAGTGACGTGGTTTTCTGTTTCCGTCTTGTACTGCTCTAGTGGCTTGGGTGATAGTTATTTTTACTTTTTGACAGGATTCTGCTATATCATCTATTCATCTTTTTCGTGGTCTTCCTCTTACATACTTTCCTGATGTTCTGTTATAGAACACTCTGTGTACAATATAGTTTGACTGCATGCTTATTAATTAACCGAACCACCTCAATTGTGTGTATCAATGTAATTCTTTGCTTTAGTAAAGCTTAGTGTTGGGTGATGCTGTGTTAGACTTGTTCCAGTTCCTGCTTATGTCTCAGATTTTTCATTTCCTTGGATGTCACAGTGCGCAGACATTCATTGAGGAAGCAATTCTGATGATTTATTGTGCAATTAGCTAATTTTATGTTATATATCATGAATGAGTTTGTCTTGGTTGTGAAATGAGATGGACTGAAAAATGGAACTTGAGTCGTTGAAGACTTCAATTGTGTTTACTGACATCTGTTCTCTCTTGAGTCGTTGAAGACTTCAATTGTGTTTACTGACATCTGTTCTCTCTGAGTCCCTGAAGACTTCAATTGTGTTTACTGACAACTGTTCTCTCTTGAGTCCCTGAAGACTTCAATTGTGTTTACTAACATCTGTTCTCTCTTGAGTCGTTGAAGACTTCAATTGTGTTTACTGACATCTGTTCTCTCTTGAGTCGTTGAAGACTTCAATTGTGTTTACTGACATCTGTTCTCTCTTGAGTCGTTGAAGACTTCCATTGTGTTTAAGTGACATCTGTTCTCTCTTGCGTCGTTGAAGACTTCAATTGTGTTTACTGACATCTGTTCTCTCTTGAGTCGCTGAAGACTTCAATTGTGTTTACTGACATCTGTTCTCTCTTGTGTCGTTGAAGACTTCAATTGTGTTTACTGACATCTGTTCTCTCTTGAGTCGTTGAAGACTTCAATTGTGTTTACTGACATCTTTTCTCTCTTGAGAATCTGTACTCTGCAATGAGGCATTTTGTCTTTGTTCTAAATGTTGGTGCACATTTCTCCTGCTACTAGAGAGTGTGTTTCTGTATTTTATTAGGATTGTATGATATAGATTGTATGTGACAACAGGTAAATTAGAGGTTAGACAGACAGAGGAAGACAGCAGAGAAAATTTTGAATAGCCTGACTTCATGGCACGGTAGAGCGTCAACATCTGAGTTGATTCCAAACCCCAACAACAGAGTTTTGGGGAAATTTATGATCACCTACGCAAGCCGACACGGAACCTGATGATGATGACGACATGTTTTTAGATGCCTCCTTTCTTAATAGCATCTGAAAGCTGTCCGTCTGTTAAAGGGGTGTTCATATCTGGTGAATATTGTTCTTGTGGATTGGGTTAACAATGCTTTTTTCCCGGTAGATACATTTGACTACGTAAATCTACGTCAGACATATCCATAAATCACGATTTGTGTCAAAAAAAAGAGAATTTTCTCATTTTTTGGTTATCTGTTTCCCGAACCGACGTCAAGCCCTTGGCGAACCCCCGGATTTTCCGGTTTTTCCAAAAGTTGAAGAATTTTAAAGGAGGGTTTCCCTTGAATGGGAAAAATAAACTTTTTTTTTCCTTTTGGGAACCCTTAAATGAAAAAAAATTTTCAAACTCCATAAATCCCCGGTTAGATTCAACAGCAACATTAGTTCCTCACCCAACATGGGGTCGAAAAAAGAGAATAAACTAACTTTCTCATCCATTCTCAACTTTGTAAAGTGTGAGATCATAAGATCGTGTTCGTGTTCCTAGTAAAACTATCTAGTTTGAATTGTTTTCATGTACCCAATGTTTCTACTTCATTGATGGGAAAAACAATACAGTAAGTGTAAAACAAATGTTATGTCTGCATATACTAAATGTTTGTCTGCATATACTAAATTTTAAGGTTCCGCAATACCCAAAATTTTAAGGCCCGAAAAACCCCAAAATTTTAAGTCCTAACCCCAAAACCCCTGATATACCCAAATGTTGGTCTGCATACTAAATGTTTGTCTGCATATACTCAAATGTTGTTTAAAGATTTTATTTAAAGAGCCTAGAAAGTTTTTAAAAACCAAAGGCCTGCATGTACTAAATGAACCTGCATATACAAAAATGTTATGTCCTTATGCTCAAATGTTTGTCTGCATATATCAAATTTTAAGGTTCATATACTAAAAATGTTGTGTCTGCATATACCCCAAATGTTATTTAAATATACTAAAAATTTTTGGTCTGATATACCCCAAATGTTATGTCTGCATATACCCCAAATGTTATGTCTGCATATATTCAAATTTTAAAGGTCTGCAATTTCAAAGTTAGTCCATATTTTTCCAAAGTTATGTCTGATATACTCAAATGTTATGTCTGCATATCCAAAAATTTTATGTCTGCATATACTAAAAATGTTATGTCGGGGATATATAAATGTTATGTCTGCATATACTGGGGGTTATGTCTGCATATACTAAATGTTGTGTCTGATATACTAAATAAAAAGGGGCGACAGAAATTTCCCGGAAGAGAGGGGGGGACAACAAAAAAAAATTTATTTCGAATGGAGATAGGGACGTACAATTTCAGTCTTGCCCGACCCAGTATTGTATATGATATCAGGGAATTTTGGGAAACATACTCCAATAGTTTCCCCTGAGTATTCTGAGCAGTAATGGAGAGCAGAAACAGAGGTTAGGGGTTACCCCCAAAGAAAAAAGAAAACCAACATGTTATCAAAAAAAATAACAAAATAAAACAAGTTCATTGATTAAAATTATCTGGGAACATTCCTTTTATCAGATGGAAGATGTACAATAGAGATTAGAGTAGAATGGTCAAAGAAAGCAGCAAAAAAGGGGAAGAACAATTTTGGGGGGAACCCTTATTTCAAATGACATTGCGAAAAGAGTCCCAGTGCCTATTGAACCAATCCCTTAATGGCAGCGAATCATGGACAATGAACAAAAATCAATACGATCTTTGGGAAGCCACAAAATGTGGTTTTACAAAAAGAATTTTGGGAAATTCCATGGATTAAAAAGAAAACAAATGTGGAATTTTAAAAATCGGCCTGCACAAAAGGGAAACCTTATCAAAAGAATAAGAATCCGACAATCAAGGTTCTTGGGGCATATAATCGAAGAGAAGGCTTAGAACTTTTGGGTGACTATGGGTAAAATTCGGAAAGGAGAGATCGGGAAGAAAAGAGGGAGATGTTGGATGGCCTGACATCAGGGGTTCGACAAAATATCGACGTCAGAACGGGGATTACATGCATCAAACAAAGAGAGTTGTGGAGAGACATGATCGCCAGGGCCGGCCCAACCCTTTGATTGATTGAATGGAGAGCAGTTTTCCCAAGAATAATGGAAAGTGGTTTTACAAGAAATTAATGGAGGTAAAACAATTTTTATTTTTTCTGAGAATTTAAAAAAAATATAACAAAAAAAATAATAATACACATATTAACACACACACACACACACAAAATATAATTATACACAAAATATCTTCTATCATATTTAAATTTAAAAATAGTTTAATAATATTAATATTACTGAACTTTTCCAGTTTGATATTGTTTATAAATATTTAAAACAAGTTTTGTTAGACATAAGAAAACCCTGAGAAGAAAAAACCCATTTCAAGAAACTAGCAAATTTTTCAACATTTCCTGTAAACCTGTTGAGTCAGTTACTACTGTTCAAGTGTTTCTGTCTTGTCTTCCCACCAGAGCTGACTACCACAGTAACGATTAATGTTGGTAATTGTATAGAAAGTTATAAAATAGGAAACTGGGAGGAATAAAAAAGAACACTTAAATTTTTTTCTACATGAATTATAAATGGCTTATTGATTTTTTTTCCGTCATTTCTTCCCTTTCCCAAAAAACAAAACCCCTGTCCAACAGGGAAACCAGTTTTCTGTTTGATCATTTTAAAGGGAAATCATATTTGACAAATGTAACGATTATGTTTTTGATTTAATACAGACAACTTTTTGTACCCAAGAAATTTCCCAACCATGATTTTGCCCTTTTAAGGGGTTTCCAAATTTCGACACACTTTTTAATGAATATAGCGGGGAAAAAGGTCCGTGAAAAATTTTGGGGAATTTTTTTTTTTGGGGGTTAAAAATTTAAAAAATGATAAAAAGGGTTGAAATTTTTTTGATCATCTTCAAGTGCTTTGACACTTATATAAAATTCCCATACTGTTTATCACTGTAAAATTAAACATGATGGGTTAATTTAAAATTAGCAATAAACTTTACAGAAGAAAGGAAAATATTCTTTTTACCCCAAAATTTAAAAATTTCCCAAAGTGAAATCTGTCCAAAAACACTGAGAAAATGTGAGAAATAATGAAATAATGGTTCAGATAATTATTCAAACACACAGACTTGTCGTTTTTTACAGCGACGTGAGTTATGGTTACAAAATGTCTATTGTATTTCTATGTTTGTAAAAAATCCCCCTCAAGGTCAAAGTTGTAATCAAATTTTTATCCAGTTGACATTTTGTCTCATGACGAGATGACGGGTTATATTTTAAATTTAAACCCCTTTTGATTTTGTTTTTCCGAAGATAAGAATTGTTAAAGAAGATAATTTAAATTTAAAATTATAAATTAATCAAATCAAGAGAGGGGTTAAATTTTTGGATTCGTACAAATAAAAAAACACATGAAATAGTTCAATAAAATTGTTGTTATTTACAAAAAGTCTATAACAAAAAAAAATATATTATAACTAAAGTCACTTTCCCGGGGACAGAGAAAACTAGATTACACAAAGATAAGATGTTGCCGAACGAGCCCGGAAAACCCCAAAAGGCCCAAATCTTATCCAGTTATTATTTTTTCCAAAGAAAAGAATGAAATAGAATGGATTTTTCAACAGTGATATATCCATGTATAAGTTTGAGGGGAAAAGGGAATTTGATCAGTATTGTTGTATTGACTCGACATGGATTCAAAAATTTTCAAACATTCCGCCTTTTGGTTTTCCTCCCAACAAACCCATTTTTGGCAAGGAAACTTTCCCCCATCCCCCGGTTCCTAAAACCGAATTTAAAATATTTTATTTTTTATATATGTTTTTGGGTGTGCTTATTATGGGGGGGATACAGTTGTTCTCTTCTTATTCTGTCTTGAAAAAGGAGAACGTTTATTAGCAATATTTATTCCATTTAAAGTTCATTTGATAGTCACCCCTTGAAATATTTGCTGTGATATCTTGTTTTGTGTTTTTAAAATTTTTTTGTTTTTTTTATCAAAATGTACTTTGCAGAAGTTTAAACGGAAATCGTCAAAGGTTTTTTAATGGGGGGATGTTTATACTGAACGGTATAACCCAAGGACATCGGAAACGGATTGTTCCCCAATGCCTAGATCTCATGAATTTATGACGGGAATCGTACCCATTGTTCTCGTATCTCTGGCCCTGCTATTTTTGGGAATACGGGTCCAATAATTACTAACAGGCGAGAAAAAATTTTGGAAAAGACGCAAAAATAAAATTTGTTTTTCCAAAAAAAATTTTAAAAAAAAAAACTTTTTCAGGGGTTTTGTTTTTTTGAAATTTTTTTGGCGGATTTGGGTTTTTGATTTTTTATGTTAGCAGAATTCCAGTTTTAGAGAAGGACTTTCTATACAAGTTATATTGGGAGTTAATAAGAATACTTTGATGTGTATTAACTGTATTGGTAACTTTATTATTTATGTGTCTGTTAACAAAACCTTCATGTACAAACAAAAATAATTAGCCGTTTGTTCAACAAAACTTTACTGAATGCATGTATCTTTTTTTTATTACTTTTATATTAACCTTTGGGATTTAATTTTTTCTTTTTATCCCAAAACCCGTAAATACAAAGTGAGAAAAAATTTTTGACGTTAGCTAAAGACGTAATGTTAACAGTTGTTGGGTTTAGAAATAATATTTCAAGGGTCAAACCCGGGGTAATTTGTTCTTGCCGATTTGCTGTATAACTGCAGTGTAGAAAGTCTGTTACGGGGAAAAAATTCTTTGTATAGGCGGGGATTCTTTATTTTTAACCAACAGGGGCCCAAGGTCAGAATGGTCCTTCATACAACAGCTGCTGACATTATTTGTGGGGAGTGGGTGGAAAACGTTAATTTTTTATATTACTCTAGGTGTGATGTATGTGTTGACTACCTTGCTTACAAAACATACAAATCAAAAACAGGGACAAAAAAAGAAAAATTAGGGGGTTTAAACAAACCCCCAGACGAATACCCATTGGCCCACTACTAAAGAATGCAGATTATTTTTAAACCTTTTTTCTTCCCTTTTTCTCCCCTTTAAAAAATTGTAAATATTCCCAAATTTTTTGGGGCCCGTAACTTCACTGTCTTTTTTAGCTGACACAGAGGTCCGCTAATTTTATGTCAGCGGGGTTACTTTGGGGAAGGTTAAAAGGGGTTAGAATTATATTTTGGGGTTTTAATTTTTACAAATGGCCCCCCTTTTTTTATTTTTTGGGGTTTCCAAAAAGACAGATCCCAAACAAACCTTTTGGGCCTTTTTGCCATGTGGGGAAAAACCTATAAAAGCCCGCAACAAAAAACAATGAACACCCCCAAAAACAAAAACAAGCGACCCGGGAAATTATGTGCAGGGGATAGACATTTTTGGGAAAAACGCAGAGAAAGAGATAACACTTTAGAAAAACTTGGATTCCCCATGGTTTGAACAAATTTGATTGAACCAAATTTAAGTTTTTTTCAAGAAATATTTTTCCCGAGAAAAAAAAGAAAAAAGTTTGAGAGTGATATTTTTATAAACAGGTTGACTTTAAAAAAGTTGTAAGTTTTTCTTTTTAAAAATTGGGGGAGTGAACTAAAACCTTTTGGGGTTCGATTTTTTAGTTTTGAGATGGATATAGTTTTGTTGAAAAAAGGGAATTTAAACCAAAGGGAAAAGCCTCCCCAACTATTGATTTTTAGGGGAAGTTTTTAAATTTTTCTGAAAATGTGATAGTGTTTAGATGGTCATCTTTGACCATTTTATAAGGGGTTCCCAAAATAAGCGGCCCCGACCTTGAAAGGCCGATACAAAATGAGTTGTGTTTATTTACTATTTAAACCAGTTCTGACAAACCCCTCCTCGTCACATTTGTTTATCGCCCCTTTCCCCCCCCTACAATTTTCACACCGTCACACAACCTCGACCCAACCACCAAAAGAACCTTTTTTCCTAAACCGGGCCCCTTTATCAAAATCCAACCCCCCTTTAAAAAAAATTTTCAACCAAAATGCCGTTTTTTCCCCAAACTGTCAAAACACCCGATATGATTGCTAAAATTATATGAGGGGATAGGAAACAATGCCGTGTTTAAAAAGACCTTTTTGGTCGATAGAATTAATGCAGAGATTAGAGTGGGAAAAACTAGAATATAGGTTGTATTTTGAATTAGTAATAAGTTAAGATGTGTGAAAATTGTATATATATATCTTTGTACCCCCGCGCCGTTCTACGCCTCCAAAAAAATTTAATTTAAAGGAAACTCGGATAAAATATTTAATAATTTTTTTGGATCATTGTCATTTTGTTTTTTTCTTGTGGAAAAAAAGTACAATTTAATGTTTCATTTTTAAATTTTGTTTATTGAAATTTTCTTTTTATATACAATATTCTTTTTTTTTTCCCTCTGGGGCGCACGAATAAATCAGAAGGTTTTCCCAAAGCGTGAACAGGCCATATAGCTGTCCATGTGAAAAACATGGATTTTCCAAATTAAATCCACACACTTGTAGTGATTGTCCTTGTAATTTGTTGATGGCCATTGCAAAAAACGAGTCGCACCAAAGGAAAACGTTTGAATTCGAATGGCATGTCTTTGGAATCATTGGGATGTGGGGGAATAGTATATTTTTCTCCCCTTTTAATTTTTTCCCTTAAAAAATTTTACCTTCGGGTATTGTTCATCATATTTTTTACTAAAAACCTGGTAGGTTGCAAAGTTGTGGGGGATTGATGTTTCGGGGAAAAATGATAGCCACGCCAATTTTCAATGTTAAAAGTGGGGGCATGCCCCAAAATCAAGTGAATTCAAGAATTCAGTTGGATAATTGAAACTTCTTAGATTCATTCAGTATCGATGGACTTATAGTTGGGTTAACCGGTTTTTGGGGAATGTTCAAATTATGGATATAATTTCCCGGTTTTTTGTAAAATATTGCACGTGCACTGAGCCACTGATGATTTTTTTAATTATGTAAATTTCGAAAAAAATTTTGAAACAATTCCCTCTGGGGGTCGCTAGATGTTACAGAAGTTTGTTGGCAATGTGATACATCGTGTGGAATCATCGATTCATTTTCCTATTCCCAATATCCAAAAAAATGTTTTTCGAAACATTCAGCGGTTTCATCATGTTGTAAAATTGTATACGCATATTGGTCTTCAATGTCTGTATGTGTTTCCATAAAACGATGATTTCAGGAGCATTAAGTTCATCAGCGGGGGTTGATCTTGGTATAACTGGTAGAGTTTGCCGGGAAAACGCCAGACGATAAAATGAGGCGCCACCGAAGAGCTGGCATTTCCCCCTCAAATCTTTTTGTGTACGATGAAGCGCTTTTAATGTTTTTTATGCGGCATGGTTTCGTCCCATATAATGAGTTGACATAATTGGGGGTACTTTTTTCCCATTGTAGAATTTTTTTTGATATTGCATGTTGGTGTTCCCGTGATTTTATATTCAAGGGCAATTTTAGCGTTTATTGCGCTGTTCGGCCACCATCTAAAAGAGTTTCCGCAATTCCAGAAGATGCGATTGCCAGTGCAATATTTTTCCCTGATCGTATGGTTGCCAAAATAAGTGAAATGAGAAAAAATTTTTCCTGTGCCTTCCCGGGGGATCTATGAAATACAATCCACCGTTTTGTCTTGTAATTGCATGCAAACCCCGTCATATGCCAAGCGTTGTTCCCAAAACAATTTTGGAAGATTTTGTTTTAACAAATGTACCAATTCGGATATCAAAATGTGTTTCTTGTTTCCCAAATCACAATCGAAAAAGGGTTTTTTGCGGGGAAACGTTCCGGTGCAGCCATTTTCCCAAATTTCACCAGTGCTTTATTAGTGATTACCAAAATATGTCCTCAATCGAAAAAAATGCCTCATTATATACGTTTGGGGTGGGGGTTTAATGTCATGATTTTGATTTCGTCACGCAAGCGATGTAGGGTTTTATTCCTCCTTTTAGTCTTTTTTATTTTTTCCCCAAAATTCTTTTTGGGTTGGGTGGGAAGCCTTTTAAATTAGGGGTTTTTGGTTCAAAAAGGGCGGCCCCTTTCACCAAGGAACCCAAGGGCCCTCCCCCCAACAATACCCCAAAAAGGACCCCCAAAAAATTTTCCCGGCTGAAAACACACCTCTCACCCGCCTCTCAGGGGAAACCCGTTCGACCTTTTAAATTTTGGGAAAAAGGGAATTTTTGGGGAAATTTGGGGGGGGGAGGGCCCGGGGAGGAAAGGAAAAGGTGGGGGCGTTTTTAAGATTTTTTTTGGAAAATTAGGGAAATAGAAGGGATTAAGTTTTAATTTTGGGAAAGGGTGTTGGTTTACGTTTTTTTGATTTAAATAATCGCAAGTAAAAACATTCTGTATTGTTTTGGGTGAACAGTGAAAACGGCCCAACGCGTTTGGGCGAAATAAATTGGTGTCCGTCAACCGCCCTTTTTCCCCTTTTTTGCTGTTTTTAAACCCTTTTTGCCGCCGAATTTCCCTTTTATCTTTTAAAAACACCAAAACCCCAAAAAATCCTTAAAATTTCAAACAAGCTGTGCATGTATTTTCTGTTGTGAAGTACACGCGCTTTTCCATTTTCCCAAGGGGTTTTCCCTGAAAACTGTTGGGTGTCGTTCATGGATTGGAAATGATAAAAAGGCCCCCAAAACTGCTTCATTGCTAAATAATGTAGCGTCCCAGTTGATAATGCTCGATTTCATAGATGGATGCAGTTATATTTGCCACTCCAAAAAAATATATCGCTTCCTTGTTGACATATTTGCCAAATGCTTGATCGATTTCACCCTGAATTACTCGAATTATTTGTGCTTTGTACGTCTTTTGAAGTAACGGGGAATCGGTACAACCTTTAAAGTTATCGACTTCAACATCAAATTTTTCCCCCTTTTACAGTGATGAATTTTCCGCCATCTTCATTTGATCGTCGACGATAGAGAGGATATCCGTCATTGCCAGTAATAGTATTTGGCATGTAAGTCTTTTTGGGTACTTTTTTGTGCATTTTCCATCAGACATGCATGGTGGTTTTGTTGAGTAAAAACCCATGGACCATGAATCAAATCATGTTTTTGGTGACGACTTCAAATAAGTCTGGATCAATGTCGACATCTGGTATTTCTGCTGAGAGGATTTGTCAATTTGATCTGGGTGACTTTTTGGGTCAACCAAATCAAAATTTTGCATGTGGTTCCCCTTTTTTGATTCGATGGAATACATCCAATAGCGTGTCTCTCTAAAAATACGATGCTTGACAATGAAATCCATTAAAGATTTCAATTTTTATTTGAATACACGTGCGGTAATATCATGACGATCCGTTGATAATTGTCCAGCTAACAAAGTTCTTTAATTTCATCCCACGTGGATTGCATGTAAACGTGATAAATATCTGGATGGGGCGAATATGTATTGCATCTTGAAAGTATTCATGCATGTGCTGTGGACTCTGTAAATGTGGCTGGGTTGTATGATTGGCAAAACACGAAATTACAAAGTACTGTGTTTTCAAATTAAAAACAATGACAAAATACAGCAACGTTTCGACCAACAAGGCTTTATCAAGCAAGCGCAACAGGAGTGATAAATTAAAATGAAACACAAATGGACGACCAAATACAAACGTATCTAGGAAAATCTGGAATAAAAAAGAATAACGAAATAAATGTAACACAAAAAAAACACATAAAAACTAGAAATAGAACGGAAAAGAAACAATGAAACATCTAGTAAATATATAACTTGAATACATGCAACATATACCCAAATAGATTACAAGGCATGGGAAGAGAAAACGTATAACTGTACGCTCAAAACTTTTATGTTCGCAGATCATCAGTTTCAGATCTCATCAGAACTAACAACAAAAACAGCAACTATCATCTACTTACCAGTACAAGCACAAGGGCGCATATATAGATACGTGTAGCTTTCTTCATGGTGTCAAATTATGTCTGCGTCGTCACAAATGATTCTCTGGTTGGTGTAGTAGTTTCATACAACAACCAACTATCGTTATATATTCTCACAGCCTCGTGTACATCTTGTTGTATAAATTACAAAATTATGCTAAATCGTAATCGTAACTAATTTTAGTTTGAATACAAGAAATAAAGACACAAGATATATGTTGACAGAGATGTCACTGTATATAATAATTATTTTTAATGTTGCAACCATATGGTCATGTAGACGGAGAATTGCTCTGTTATAGTAATACAAAGACATCAATATGTTACCGGTTTATCTCAGAAAGAAAAACAACCAACTAACCTGATATTTTCGTCACCGATATTATACATGTCAACCTCTTTGCTGACGCCAACATATAGCGTATGACAATTATTTTTGTTTAGTATGTTAGTGCTATCTCTTGATATCGT
>JADZMA010001762.1:0-15175 GCA_020796225.1 Arion vulgaris
TTGGTTAAGGTTACAGATTCATCACTATTACTTGAACCGTTTACAAGTCTTCTCCCCCTTAGGACATTTAAAATACCAGCCTGGCCCATTGCTCACCCGCTTTTTTACACCTGCATATAGCCATGCATGTGTAGAAGTTTATGTCCACGGGTGGTGATGACACTTGGAGGTGGGGTAGGCTGATGATATTACCATTCACACAATAAACTTGAGAAGATTTCAATGCAGTTTACATTCTTCTTTATTTATATTTCTCCTTCTATCATGAAACGCGTACATCTAGGACCATTGCGTCTTGTCTTCTCTCGTTTCTAAGTCGTCAATCCTTTTACGTCATTATTCATTTTCCTACGTAGTTGTCTTGTTGTTATGTGTTACCCTCTGCTTAAGAGTGTAACACATAGTCTCTAATTTATTTGTATATCCTATGAGCTAATCTATAGTCTGTCCATTAATTCGTGAGCACGTTTGAAATTGATTTTCTCGAAAACTACCTGTTGGATCTCAGTGATTTTTGCATGCAGCCTTAGAATATCCATGACGCTAAAATAAAGCTAACCAGTAGTCCATAGATGCTACGGTTTTTGCACATCGGCGAATTCCTTTGATCTTTTATGACAATTGCAAATACGGGGGCTCAAATTTTAGATTTTACAGTAATCCCTAGAATTTGTCCATGTCAATTCTATTCATAGGTGTATCTCCATATTAACTTGATAGGTCAAGTAATTAAGTGTGTTGCCCTTTATGTGCAATCGTGAACTTGGATACAATATGCAACAGTTAGTCCTCCCCTTGGGTCACCATTAGACCCCAGGGTGTCTTAACTTCACCACAAATTGTATGATGGTAGACGCATTTGGATATGGAAATGTATACGTTGCTATTTCTCAGTCTGTAATCAAAATATGATTTGTATCATCCCGAATCTGACGATTCCATGAGGTTGATAATTGTTACTGGCTGGACAAATTGTAATCCATCTCGGTGCCAGTACTCGTCTTCCTCTCGGAGCACATGTTCAACACACTTCTTCCAGAACTGCATGTCTATCATTGAGAGGGACTCACGTGTCAGAACTTCAACATCACACATTTTAAACGTCCTGTTCTGTTCGGCAACTTGCCCTTTCACTTTAGCCCAGACAAGCTCTATCGGATTGAGGTGGGCATGATATGGAGGTAGTCGCAAAGACGTGTGGCCGTATTCCGAAATGATTTTGTCAATATGAAACACCTTTGTCTTATTTGTCATCCTAACCAGGTGCAACAACTCGGGTTTCAAATATGTATCATCGAAGCTGACATTTTCCTTAGCAAGCCAAGTCCTAATTTGATCTTTTGTATTTGATGCAGTTGGTACTTTGTCTTCCGCTGATACTGAGTTGTGATAGGATGCATTATCCATTACCAAGCATGATGGTCTGTTTAGAATTGGGAAATAGATCTTTTTCCATCCAGTGCCTGAAAATATGTCCATTCATTTCTGTGTGGTAGTCCCTACCGTCGGTACTTTTGATTGGAAAATAAGTCCAGCGTCATGGACAAGACCTTCTTCACTGCTTCCTGCATGTGTTAGTATAATACGCTGGCCTTTGCTGCTTGGTATTTTCTTTTCTGTTCACCATCTACTGATTGCCATTCTTTAGCATTGGTGTGGTGAGCATTGACCCAGGATTCGTCCAAATATACAATATCATAGCCTTGCCTCCGCCGCTCACGGATCTGCCACAGGTATTTACTACGGGCAGCAATTAAATGTGGCTTTTCACAAATAATATTCCTGCCGCCTATAGTTTTCTGAAGGTGAAGCCGGCTGCTCTTACAATTTTCCATAGAGTACTTTTAGAAATGTCTATGCTGCAATCTGATTGCAGTTTTAATTTCAGTTTCTTGAGAGTAACAAGTTGATTTGTCGCAAACATTTTCAAGAGCTCCCGTCGTATGACATCTATGTCAAAGTCGTCAATTGTTCTTTTCCTTCCTTGTTTGACATTAGTGCACTTTGTGTCCTGTTTAATTCATCGGAAAAGGATTCTCTATTCAGACCAAGCGCCAGTTGCGTTCGTTTCTCAGGGTTATGAATATCGCAATATAGATGACCTCTCTTAGATTCCCTACGGAAGTGTTGATATAGTAAAACTGTAACCTTCTGCATTGTTATAAATGTGCACTTCAGACTCATTATGAATGTGATATCAATGTCAGTTTTGATAAGCCAACAAGTATGATACAATAGCTTCATACAAATAGCGAGATACACCTATGACTATACAACGGTATCCCAATTATAACGTCATATGCTTTCCGCTTTCAAAGTCGACTGGGTTAGGTGCACGGGATTTCGTGAAATTGTTGTATACTCACGATATTTCTATGTTACCATAATGTATTTTTAGAAAAACGCGTCTGTGTACCGAGATCTTTACTATTGTGTAAATCCGGTGAGGTTGATTTAATATAGCCTAAGAAAAATTTAAACTACATCAAATTTTCTTGGAAAAAATATTTTCAGCGCTGGATATTCTAAGGCTGCTTGAAAAATCACTAGACCCAACAGGTGTTTCAAAAAATAATTTAAACGTTAAATTAATGGACAATTCCTGTTAATCTGCTGGCTCCCCTGGGACCCCTAACATCAACCCCCATCTGGTGCGTTCACCCCCCACCCCATGCTCTTTAAAAAAAAAAACTGATTTTGTATTTTATTCCTCAGCGACTCTAACCCTTGTCTCCGGGTTTTCAAATTTTTTGGGGCATACCATTTGAGTCACTGAGAAAATGCAGAATAAAAGTCGGGAGTCCACCCGAAATTTTTAAATTTACTGTCCGTTTTCCCAAAGTGAGACTGCTTGTAGTCACGGAAAAACCCCACTTTCTTCCTTCCCCTCCCTTTGCGGCGTGAATGCCAGGCTCCGCACGGCATGCGTAAATGAAGTTGGTTTTATAACGAACAATTCAAAATTTAATCTAGTTTCCCACTCCCGACCTTAATGTGAAGTCGGCAACTGCTGGGCTATTTTTTTATGTGCACTCCGATAAAACGGGGCCCTAAATTAATGCAATTTAATGTTGGTTGTTTGGGGGTTTTTTGGGTTAGGGGGTATTTACTGGTCATTTAACCCCCAGTTTTGGGAGTCAGCCGGGGCAATTTGGTTGCAAATTGTTTTGGGGAATTTTAAAAGGCACCACCCGTTCAAAAATAATGGCAAACACTGAATAAAATCAGAAAACCCAAAAAGCTGGAGTTGATTGCAAAGTCCTGTAAAGGATATCAATTAACTTTTTTTAGAAAAAACCTTTTAATTTAAATCTCCCAGTAAAATTTAAAGTAAATTTATATTAATGTAAATTCCCCTTTATATCTATCAACCTTCATCATTTTATAGATAAGCACTTTTTAAAAAACGGGTGAATCAGTTTTAAGACAAAATTTGTGTAAAAAGTAACAATTGGGTGACAAAACGTTTCTTTTTATCGAATATTTTGATGGAAGATTTTAATAATTAAATGTCAGTTTTTTAACGACATTTATTATCCCAAAAACAATCTGTTTCGGTTGAAAGTTAGAGATCAATGAACGGGAGTGTTGTTTTTTCAATCTTCTTTCGACAAGAACAAGTAAAAACTTTTTTCATTAAATTTTATTTAAATTTGTTAAGCTACCTGCACAACAAAAAACACATAAAGTAATAAACGTTTTTGTTGATAAAAAACAAATTTAAAAAGTGCCCTGATCATGAAATGATATTTCGAGTTTAAAAGGACAAAATTTATATTTTTTAAGATTAACTTATAAACCTTCGTTTTGTGACTAAACCCCACTTTTACGGGATTTTTAAATTGTCAATATCAAAATTTTACCATTATTAGTTAGTTCCTTGATCTAAGACTGAAATTTGGTTTTTTATTAGTTAGTCTTCAGCACAAGCCCTAACCCATCTGTCAATGTTTATTTTTATGATTATAAATTTTTAGTAAAATGAGCAATATTTTGACCATAAATTTTTTGCCCCGCTGAAATATTTATATTTCTATTTAACTTTTGGTATAGTTGGAGTGAAAGGGAACAATGCCATTTCCAGTTTTTAAATTAACATATTTTTTATGTTTTCTCTTGTTTTTTTCCCCAATTCTTTTTTTTATTTTATAATGAAAGGAAATAATGGTTTTCCCTTCATATTCAGACAACATGACTTTTATCTTATAATTTTACTTTTTTTTCAACAGAAGGACACGCCCCCTTTTTCCAACAAACTATCTTGGGAATAAATTTTTTCTGTGAAAACACCTAGTTTATGTTTTGTCAATTTCAAGGGGTTTAATATTTAGGGCAGAAAATTTAAAGACCACTTCACCAAGCGTCCTATGCATTGTATATCATCATTCTATTTTCCCAACTGTTTTTGTTCCCTGGGTAAATTGGTTTCCGTAGGAGAAACCACCGCAAAAAACTGAAATTTTCGGGGGAAGAAACCATCGTTAGAAAAAATTTTTTTTATCATTGTTTTTTTTATTTTGTAAAACTATACTTTTTATTACGGGTTTTTAAAAATGCTAAAAAACCCCAAAACCATACGATATTTATTGACAGAAAATGGACAATTTTTTAAAAAAAAGTTATTTTTTAAAAAATTGGGAAAAAAAGCAGATTTTTATATGTCTTGGGGGAGATCATGATGTGCATCATCAAAGACAATTTTTTGATAACAGAAAACTAGAAATGCAGAAATCTTGGGGAAGGGGGTTCAATGAAAAAAAATCAGCAGGAGAGACACAAACCCCCTTAATAATTTTTTTGGGAAAAAGAATGGATTTTGTCGGAAATATAAAAATAAAAATAAAAAAAAAATATGAAGATATGAATAATATCTTTCATAATGTTTTCTTAACCAAATGGGGAATTTTTTCCAAAAAAATATATAAGTTTCCTATATTTGATTGGGTTTTACCATAAAACCCTCATTTTAACTATTTAAAAAGATGCATTTTGTTGTAAAATTATCCATTTGTTTTATTATCAAAAATAGTTTCCTTTTCAATTTATAAACATCAGAACTTGATCCAAAACATATAATGCTAAACAGGGTTGATTTTCTTAAAAAACATTTAATTATTTTACATTCAGGGCCCAAAAAGTTAAAATTTCGATTACATAAGTTTAAATGTCCAGGGAAGATTTTTTTGTAAAAATTGAACAATATTGAAAAAACTGATAAAATATATCCTTGGTTTTGGCTTTATTACTATATAAATTAAAACAGAAATGTTAAAACATTTAAAAATCGAAAATAGTTTAGTGTTATTCGAAAGTTTGGTTAGTTTTTTAACGAAATAGAACAGATTGTATGACTACAAACACTTCACACATAACAACACTACATGCGCCCCCAGTTTTATAAACACCCCGGGGCCTCTGATTAGTGGAAAATTTAATTTTTTTCAAGGGTTTCATTGACTGTGGTTGTCAGATAATATTTTTTTGGGATTGGACAATATCAAACATCATCATCGCAATTTTTAAAGGGAATCAGTGAAGTCATTATTGGTATAATTGTCACCTTTAATCTTTTATTTAAATTATATTCTTTACAGGATTTTGCGAATCAACCAAAGTTTTTTTAACGCTGTTTGTGAAAAGCTGTTAGGCTTTAAACGTTCAGTAGTTTGCCATTGTCGGTTTGGGGATAGGGACTCGGTTATCTCCGACATTCTGAGTTCGAACTACTCGGAATTTTGGGGGAAAAATTATTTCGCGTTGAGTTTTACAAAAGGACAACACCCCCCGTTCAGAAAGCAAGGGCAACTACTCAGTAAAAACCAAAAAAATTTTAAAACAGCGCAAAAAGGGGGTTCGCAAGCCCCGTAAAATATAAATTTTTAGTTGTCATTATTTTTTTGAACGGGGGGTCCCATCGCCCTTTTTGAAGAATCCAGGGAAAAATTTAAAACCAAATTGTCCGGCTGATTGAACTCAGAAATTGGGGTTAATAGACAACCACTTTCCCCCGGCCACAGACACCACCTTAATTTTTTTACCCCCAGTAAAAATGTCTATTAGGTAGGCAAGGTGGTTTAATCTGCATACAGTGATGGCTCGTACAGGTGAGTATTCAATATACGTGAGGGCTCCGGTGAGATTCAAACTGCCAGTGAGGTTTTACAGGGGTTTTTTACTGCATACGTGATCTGTAAGGTGAGTATTCAATACTGCATACAGTGATGGCTCTTACAGGTGAGTATTAAATTTGCATACAGTGATGGCTCGTACATGAATTAAATTTGCATGTGATGGCTCCAGGTGAGTATTCAATACTGCTACAGTGATGGCTCGTACGGGTGGTATTCAATTTGCATACGGTGATGGTCGTAGGGGGAGTATTCAATACGGTACAGTGATGGTCACAGGTGAGTATTAAATTTGCATACAGTGATGGCTCGTACAGGTGAGTATTCAATACTGCAACGTGAGGGGTGATCATGTTTGATGGGGGGGGCCAGAACTTTTTTTTAAAAAAATCATTTTTTTGGTTAGGTTACACTTTAGTTTTTACATTTTTTTTTATTATTTGAAAAAAGTCAAAACGTATACTTTATATAATGTATATTGATGGAACGGTAATTACCTTAAACTATTATTTTGATTTAGTTAATTGTTTCTATTATTTTTATTATTCTTATATATCATTGGGTATTTACGCCCCCAACTAATTTTTTAAACCCCTTTTTAAAAAGTGCATACTTTTTGGGAAGGGGAATGTCCTAGTGAATAAATGAAAGTTACATATTTGGTTGTGCAAAATAGCCAGTTGTAAAGAGGTCAGGGTGGGGAACAGGTGGTTAAAAAAAACCTTTTCTGCCCCAAAAAAGTATTCCTTTTGGGAAAAAGTGAAGTTTTTAAAAGGGGGGAAAAAACAGCATTTCAGGCTGATATATTACATAAGACCGGATTAGCATATGCGGGTAGAAAATGCGGCCCCGCGCTTTGGGGGCCCCCGGCCTCTGGAGCTAAGTTGTCACTATCAAAAAAAGGAAACCAAGTTTGGGGGGTTTAAAATTCCCCCTTTCATTTTTTTTATTGAGGTTGGGGCCAAAGGTCATTTTTTCAATTTTTGGAAATTGGGGTACCGGCTCATTAACAAGAAACTTTTTTTTATTTTTTTTGTATAATGTTCTTGTGACGGCTTCTAATAAACGAAAACTTGAAAGTTTGAAAAAAAGAACAATTAAATTTGACCCCCCCAAAGTTCAATCTTTTTCGTTCATATTTTTTTGGCGCAAACTTAGTTTAAAAAAAATGCAAGTGGGGTAAAAATATTGTTCTAAGACATGGAAAATCTGGGCACTCAAATAAATTTCATGTCATTCACTTTTTTTTGTGAGAAACTGTTTTGCCTGACTAGATGTCCCGAAAATAAGGGGGGGGGCCAAATGATTAAACAAAAAATTTGGACACATTGAAGGACCCAAAAAGGGCCAAACCAGAGCTGCAAAATTTTTAAGAAAGCACAAAAAACGGACACAGAAGTAATTTTTTATTTTTCTGCCAACTTTGTATGTTTTAAATCCTCCCATCTTTTATTTTATTATTTTTTTTTTTTACATAGCTAATTTTATGTTTCAGTAAAATTAATTTTAAAAATATTTCAATTTTGTTTTAAATGAAAAAATGTTTTAAATCAGAGTTATAGCATGTTAAGGGGTTTTAAATTACAAGCCCCCCTGTATATAATATATCATCATGAGTAAATTTTTTAATCAAAAAACGCTGCCCCAAATTTTCACATTTATATGTTATATTAGTAGTAGAAGAATTACATTTTTTTTATAAATTCATTTTCTCTTCCCCCGATTGAGAAAAATCGAGCAGCAGACCAGAGATAGGGGCGACATTCCTTCTGGAAGTCAAAGCGTAAAGCACAAGATGAAAAAGGAAAAATAACCAAGTTCTTGTATCAAAACACCAAAACTGTCTGAATTTTTAATGTCGTGTGTAATGGTGCGAATCCAAAGAAATCGAAGCGAAAAAATGAAGTGCCTACAGTATATAGATGAAGATAGTGATATAAACAATCATCATTACCAATATTAAGTCACAACTCTTCACGTTTTGCCACATTTTCCACAAGACAAACTGAAGTCGAATGCACAGCAAGTCCTTCCCAATTTTGCCAAACATTTTCGCCAAAAAAAGGCAGAAAACCTTTTCTTCAATGTATAACATCTTCACAACCAAAGCACAAAAAATAAAAAGTCTCAACGATATTGGTAATGGCCAATCAACCAAACAAAAATTATTGGTTGCGAAAGGCGGAATGCAACATATGAAAAGTGATTTCTTGTCTTCCAAAAAAAAAAAAACGATAAAAAAACAATCCCCATTTTAAAATCGTTTTTTACATATACACATAAACCAACAAACAAAACTCCGGGGGAGATTTGGGGTTTTTTGCAAGGGCAATTTTCTGTTTTGTTTTCAAAGTTACTGTTCAAATTTCGTCCGGTTTAAAAAAGTTTGACGATTGGAAAACGCAAATAATTTGTTGAAAAAACATGAAAACCCCCCAAAACAAGCGATAATTTCTCGTCATTTGCAAAAAAAGATGCTCGTGCGATTCTCAACTGTGAAATTGAGAAAAAACATATTGGCGGACACTTTTTTGGGCGAAATTTTTCAGTAATCCAATTTTTGAGAACGAGTCTTGCATTTCGGGGTAGGGATAATATTGGTTCACCAAAATGGAAAAATTTAGGTTTTTTTGGAATTAATGGCCAAATTTCATTTTCTGGCTCAGCATATAAATACCCACAAATAAAGGGAAAGGGGCATACATCCCTTTATCAAAAACAAAAAAGTGAGAAAATTTATCCATCTAATTGCACGTTACTGGTATATTATTTTAAATTAAAAATGCAAGTACTATTCCGATCACTGGGCTCACTCAGACATTTTGCTGGGCCCCTCACTCAATTTTCGCTTGTTTCCATCTGGACCAGTGGAAAAGGGTTTTTGGTCTTGGGTATGGAAACATACTGCTGAACAACTCGCCCAAAAACGATTTTTAAAAGGAAAAAGGGATTTATATCAAAAATGTCGCGGTCAAAACTTGACAATCCAGCAACATGGGGGAAATA
Organism: Arion vulgaris; assembly: GCA_020796225.1. Classification (NCBI taxonomy): domain Eukaryota; kingdom Metazoa; phylum Mollusca; class Gastropoda; order Stylommatophora; family Arionidae; genus Arion; species Arion vulgaris. The sequence continues at coordinate 9,135 of JADZMA010001762.1, forward strand.
CAACGGCACAACACCCTTAAGGGGAAAAAATAATACCCGAATAATTCCTGCTTTCACATTACTGAATTTGGGTTGGGAAATGTGCTGCAGAAGTTGTATGAAGCATCCCTTTTTTCGATTTTGTTGGTCTTAACATTCTTTTCCGCTTCTACCTATCGATGGGGATTCTTAAAAAGCACTGGGAAAATACAGGCAAAACCCCGACTTTGAAGAGACTTCCCGCAATGGTCTTCCCGAGCTGATGGGCAAAGCACTTTTTTGGTTTTAATTATCAAAAAGTTTTGGATGACATCTCAAATAACATGGATCAAAAGGGAAATGTCGTAATCAAGCGTATGGGCTGTTTTGGGGATGATAAGTTGGAAAAGAAAGTTAGCATTTTATGGGAAAGGAATTCGAACCCGCGCGCGCTTTATTACAGTCACCTGATCAAACCTTCACGGATATGCTCTTTTGAATGTTTGGGGGAGTTTAAGCAATGCAGCCTACATTTTCAGATTTGAGGGAAGCCAAAATCCCGACTCACTGTCAAGAATATCAGCAACAAACTTCACGACGACGCCCAAATACAAGTACGACGATTTTAGTCTCTCGCTGATGAAGTTGTGAAAATCAAACACCCAAACAAAAATTTTAAAATCGGTGTTTATTGTCAAAATTTATAATGTACTTCGCCTTAGCTAAACGGATGGGAGGTCCAGAGGACGATGTTGAACATTTCGGCAGTTAAAAACTCTTACAGCAGAAGAATCGAAAAGAACTCCCCAAAAATTTCCTCCCAAGAGGATTTGGAAGAAAGCCTGGGCGAAACGCGTTCGCTGAACTTTTAAAACTAATGTAGCTGCGCATTAGCAACGAAAGAATGAGGCCCTTGAACTCAATTTTTTAAACATAATGGAAAATTCATTGATCGTGTTTCCCAAATTAAAATAGTTTACAAACGCTTTTATTAAATGGGGGAGCTTCTTTTCAAATTAAAACTAAAAAATAGTTAAGAAACATGATGGGGCAAATCGTCAAAAACCTCACATTAAAACTTTAATAATTTAAAAGAAATTATTTTCTAGTATTTTCTCTAAATTTGCTCACATTAAATCGGACAAGTTTTTTTGTAAAATTTATGTTTTATTATTTATTTTCAAAAAAACTTAGGGCCCCCGCTAAAATTTACGGGCCCCCGCTGGTCTAATCCCTCTGATTCATATTCAACTTCAAAGCCGCCAATCATATAACGTTGAAAATAATGATTATGAAAAATAATTTATAAAATAAAAAATACACGTTGCCAAATTTTTTTTGTAGGGCCCGGGACCCCAGCCCTTTAAAGGAGCCATGTGCATACATTTTTTTTTAGTACATATTAAACTATTGCCACGACGATTACATCTCTTTTTTAAATATGGGAAAAATTATCAACCAGAACTACTTTCATTCGTTCTGTATATATTTCATTGTTCGCTATGGTTAATGTAATATGGGAAGGGGGGGGAAAATTTCAAAAAAACAGTAGGTTTATGAACAAAAATGGCTATTAAAGGGCCCGGTAAACGATAAAAAAAAAGCATAAATTCAGATTCCTTATTGTCGCTGGCAAGTTTTGGGGCAGCCAGGTACTGATTGTACATTATTATTGTTCTCAGTGTGTAATGTTTGCTGTATGGTAAATCTTTTTCAAATGTTTTTTTTACATTTGTAAAATCCTTTTTTCATTTACCATGTCTATTTAACGTAACTATTGAGAGGTTAGTTTTCATTATTTCAAGCAAAGACAAAAAACGCATTACAGCGATTGACGGGAAAATTTTTTCCCAGTCAACTCACAATTTAATTTTGTATTTCTTGGAAAAAAATGGGGGGTTTTAAATCAGGCCTGCACACGAAACCTTATAAAAAGAAAAGAATCCGACAATCAAGGTTCTTGCGAAGGGGTTTAGAACTTTTGGGTAACAACAGGTAAAATTTAGGGAAGGAGAGATCGAGGAAGACAGGGAAAGATGTTCGATGGTCTGACATTTTTCGACACAAGATCGACGTCAGAACTGTTACTGCCCAACAAAGAGAGTTGTGGAAGCGATCGTCTACGCCGGCGGCATTCATTGAGGGGGGGTGATTTTTGGGAAATTTGCAGCGCAAACCGATCATTGCGGGAGTGCCATCTGCAAAACTTAATGTTTATAAATTCTATGAAAGACTTTTTATTTTTCGCTTTTGTACGGAAAACGGCTCAAATCGGCGTAGTCTCCTATATATTTTTATATGATATAGTCAATAATTCTAGGGGGAGTGCAATTTTTAAGCTTTTGTGCGGGTTGTTGATTTTAATTTTTTATAAGTACAAGTGAAAAATTACTTCAAACTGTAACATCATTCAAAACGCTCTAAATTTGAAGGAGAAGCACCAATTTGGGTCAGAGGATATGTCCCGTTTGATGAATTACGAAAACTTTAAAAGAGTGCAAAAACACAAAAAAAAAATAATTTTAAGCCTCAAAAAAATATAAATTCAAGCATGGAAATACCATCATTTGCGCCCAGTGTTCGTTTTTTAAGGGCAATGGATTTTTTTTGCAATGCTCAAATTGGGGGAAAATCTACAATAATGGTTCTTTTAACAATCATTTTATAAAGATTAAATGTATGCAAAATTTCAATATAATTAGAGAGCGGACAGGTTGCATCAAAATTCGATTATCGGGGAATTTATGATGGATAGGGCATGTTCGTCAATCTTTTTACACTGCTTTTGGGATTATCTACATTCTTTTCGTGCCCCGATTGACACATAAGGCTTCCACAAAACTTCCACTGTTGCTGTTCTGCTCCCTTTCCCAACCGTCTCCCACGTCAGGCCACCCTCTTCAACTCTCTCTCCACCGTTCTTCTCCATGTTTCTTTTGGACGTCCAGGCCTTCTCCTCCCACCCCTTCCATCTGAAGCTGCCCAGCCAATACCCCCACGGGCATGATATTTTCCCAAACCACACCCATCTTCGTCTCAAATGATGGTCTCCAAGGATCCTAGTTGTTCTTTTTAAAAAGCTCCTCTTTTTTTATGGTATTTGGTAAAAAATTTTTGCAGTATTCTTCAAAACATTTATTCTGAAATGTTTCCAACTTTGTATTATGTGTTGGGTCTTTTTCCAGCATGCACTACTGTATAATAGCACTCCCAGTACATTAATTCTATATATTTTAAGTTTTGTCCTAAGTTTGGCCCTTTTTGTTTTCCAAATTTTGTTGACACCCAAAAGTTTGTCTTGCCTTTTTTTTTCGATATACCCTTTTTCTGAATCCCCATCTGGCGATACTGTACTTCCACTTATGCAAAACCCGGGACTTCCTCAATGACTTCTTTTTTGTAATAAAATTTGGGGTTTCCAAACTTTATGATTTTTTCCCATTACCTTCTTTTTCGCTTTTTTTTTTAATTTGCCTTTTGGGAGAGGACATTAAAATGTATTTACTATTCAGATTTGGGTGTTTGGAATTACACGTTGCAAAAGTAGATCTGGAGTTGATAGAAGATTGCTTAACCAGGAATCACGGAATCATCAGTATGCCCCGAGAATCGTTGGGGAGACTGAACACTCATGGATAAACCCGGAGTTCTGTTCATCGGTTCACAAACCCATTAACTAATAACCAAAAAATTTCCCTCCCTGCATTATCATTCAATGCATTCTTCTTCCATATCATGCATATTCTTCATATACATTTTCTTGATCTTGCTCCTAATTTTATTGTTTAGAGATCACAAAACTTGCTTCACGTAAAAAAAGTTTATAAATTAAACGTTTATTAATTTTGTTTTTCATCTTTTTTTTATTATTAAATATTAATCTTACTACGCGTATTTCGTGTTTATTCTTTTTGGGACTTTATGTATTGCACCATATTTGTACCCCAAATTTTATCTACTTCAAATCAATTTTTTCTTTTTTTTAGATAAATAAACATGATCAAAAAATAATTGATGAAGTAAAATGTATTAATAAACGATTTATCTCTCTCAATAATAGGTCTGGCATCTCTGATCTCGGATGTCTTTGACTTTAAATGGACAAAAATTTGTTTTCTCCACCCATTACAGCAGATTTACCTTTCGATTCCATAGAACTACAGTATCTAACAAGTGCGCCACATCAACATTTAATCCTAACTAGCTGGGTCACTGCTTAATAACCCTGGAGAGGTGTTTTTTACAAAGCCCCCCTAAAAGTGAGTTTGAGAAAAGATAGGGTTTGTTCACTCCTCAAGATGAGTTTAAGAATAAGATGAGGCTAAATTACACTCCTCGATGGTTTAAAAATAAGATGGGCTGGGCACTCAAAAATGAGTTTTGAAAAATAGAGGGGGGGTATTACACTCCTCAAAATGAGTTTTAAAAATAAGATGGGCTAGTTACCTCCTCAAGATGAGTTTAAGAATAAGATAGAGGGTAGTTCCCCTCAAGATGAGTTTAAGAATAAGATAGAGGGTAGTTACACCCTCAAGATGGGTTTGAGAATAAATAGAAATATTACACTCTCAAATGGGAAGAATAAGATAGAGGCTAGACACCCTCAAATGGGTTTAAGAAAAGATAGAGCTAGTTACACTCCTCAAGATGGGTTTAAGAATAAGATAAAGATTAGTAAAAACGTTTCCAAGATTAAAAAAAAAACACCACAATTTAATACATTTTTAATAGGTTTCAGTTTCTAATTGTGATTATTGTTATAGGTGAGAACATATATCGTTAATGAAATAATATATGTAATAGTGATGCTACAGAAAAAATAATCAAAGTTGTTAGACCGTTTTACCTTTTTAATTGACAAATGATTTCTTTTTAAAAATTTCATACCTTCTTCAACGAACGATGATATATTTTGTTCAATGTTTGTTTAAACCAGCAATAATTATTTTTTAAATTTTTTGTCCGGTAAAATCTATTTCAAACAAAAGGGGTTTGTTGCCAACTTTGCATTTTCCCCGGTCCCAATATCCCCAGCACCCCTTAGTGGTCAACAGGCTGGAATGAAATTTTCTCCTCACAGAAACAAGACTATAATTGGCCAATCTTCATGAAAAATGGGGGGATGTTGAAAAAATTTCATTTTCAATCAACAATATATTTGTACCTTTTCCCCCTTTTTTGAAATTTAAAAAATAATTTTAAAAAAAATTTCGAACAAAACAAAATGGGTAAAACTGTTCAACTCTGCACAAACTGAGAACCTTTCTAAACAATCAAAAGTTTAAAAATGGTGGTCATGATTTCCCTTTTCATAATTTGTTTTTTGCCTTAGTTTTTTTTTCATTAACAACTTTTTGGGAAAAGAACTGTCTGTTTCGGGAAGTATAAAAATAGTTATAATTATTCCATTATTGTTTTTCTTTTTGGGAAACTCTCAATTCTTCATTGAATTTTTTTTTATTACCACATATAGTAGAAAGAAATCTTTTTCCCAAAAATGTGGGGAAAAGAAAATAGAAATCTTTAACCAAATACTGTGTTTGAGAGAGAAAAATAAAAAACTTCATCCAAATACTGTGTTTATAGAAAAGGGAAAATAAATAAGTGTATTATTTTTAAAAACCCATATTTTTTTTTTGATATTTGATATTCTCGACCAAGGAGTAAAAAATCAAGATAGAAAAACTTGGTATATTTAAAAAAAAAAACAAAAAAGGGTATCCACTGTACGAGGGGTCCATCAGAAGGTTAAATTGTGTAAAACAAAATCTGGGGTTTGCAGGGGGAATTGGGAGGATCTGGGCTCACAAATATTGAACTGGGAGAAGGATAAAGGAAAAACTTTTCTACTATCATAAAAATTTAAAAAGATTCAAAAGTGGAATGTGTGGGAATGGGTCTTATTTCAAGGCTATCGTTCTCTTAAACGTTCTGGTTTTAAGTTTTTTTTGGGTTTTTTTGAAGGCCTGCTCTATTACAAACCCAAAATACGCAGAATTGAAAATAGGATGTTATATATGGTTCAGTTTTATTGAATGTACTTTCAAGATGTGTGGTTTTAATAACAGTGTGATGAATAAAAT
>JADZMA010001763.1:0-15166 GCA_020796225.1 Arion vulgaris
GATCATTGTATTCAATACCCCTTGAAATTCCACATGTGGGAAAAAAAATTTGGGCCCACTTCCCGCACACTGGTGTCTAAAAATATAAGGGGCTTTTCTCTAAGGTCTGAAAAAGGGTGCTGAAAAAAATTTTATTTTTTTGACTTAACGACAAACATTATTGGGGGTCCCCAAAACATTAAGTAATGTTTGTAAAACAACCATATTTTTGTAAAATAAATGAAAAGCTAAAAAAACTTAAAATCAAACACACACTGACTAGAGATATTTAAAAAAGAGAATAAAACAAAAAAAAAATGAAAGTCTTTTAGAACTTGCAATAGTTATAAACATTTCAGTTTATATTTTAATCATTTATGAAAGTAGATAACATTTAAATACCCCTAAGCTTTATTCTCTTTCTATTGTTTAACAAAATCATTTTTAAAAGTTACCATTTACATGAACTGTTTTTGGTATAAATTTTCTACCTCTGTTTATTATTAAAAAAAGGTTAAACTTTTTTTTCTCATCTCATAAAAAAAAAATGTCATGTTTTTATTCCAGCCACCCAAAATGGCATCAAAAAGACTTTTCTGTAAACCAAGCCTCCTCTGGCTAAAAAAATTAAATTATCTAGGAAACAAGATCATCCTCCAAGGCTGTGCTTGTTGATAATTAGGATTCTCTGCTGTTCTGTAAAACTTTTAAAAACATTTGGTTTTTGTGTTCTTTTCTTATTCCCAGTTATCATGCATTCTTGTAATTTTTAAAAAAAAATAAATAATTGATTTATAAATTTAATTCAAAAATTATATCTTGGATGTGGTGACTAAATAAAAACTGAGATGTGAAAAGAGCCTATTATAATTAATTCTGTCCATAAAAAATTGAAGTTTTTGATGTCAAAACAGTTTATGCTAATGAATTATGTCAATAGATGCCTTTTAAATATTTTTTTACAATAATTTAAATAGGCACCATAATACTTGAATCTCTAACACTTCACATCCCTAACATTATGGGTTGCCATTCTTTTTTAAAACCATGAAGAAATATCTCCATGGAAGAAAAATGTTTCTGGTGTGATCTGACTGTTGAAGTTAATCCACCAGTTATGATTTTCATAAATGTGATTCATCCGCATTTTGGGGATTCATGATCATACATAAGTTGAATCCAATTGAGACTATCATTAAAAACCCTCATACTTTAGCATAGACTTTGGGTAAATTGTGTATTTTCTTTTAAATTTTTCTTAACCACATTTTCGTGGCGTGTGGGGGGGTTATTTTCTATCTTGTCCAGGTTTTTCCCGCGTTGTCAGTCCATGCTTTCGCAGGGGCTCTGAGATGTTATCTATCCATCATATTCTTGCCCCGCCTCCTGCTCTCGCCTAGTTCGATTTTGTAGGCCTGATGGATAATTGATTCCCTTCTCTTAGATCGAACCACTTGATTCTTTCTTCTCGTGTCTTTGCATGGTTTTAGTACCAACGTTTCTGATATTTCGTTTTTTCATTTTTCTCTCCTTTAAAAATTGACACTTTTTTGAGCATCTCATTTCACATGTTGTAATCTTTTTTTTTTTTTCAGTCGGGGGCCCTGTTTGGCCTGATGCAGAAATTGGAATAAATACAGTTTATCGTTGTCGTTTGACTGCCATGTTAATGTTTGGGTGTTTTAATAGTGGTGACGTTGATATGTCACTGGTTTGCCTTCTGGCTCGCAATTTCTCTTTCCATCTGCTGTGAATATACTCCGAGATATTTGAATTCTGGAGTCTGTTGTATTTTGACATTATTCATGTGTATATTTAGTTGACCTGTTGACCTCTTTTTCATGACTTCTGTTTTGGGGGGTTAATTTTCATGTCATTTTCCATGTGCTTCGTGCATTTTATGTTGTTGAAGTTTGTGTTCGTTGTTGCAAATTATACTCTGATCATCTGCAAAAATAGTTGTTTATTAAAATTTTAGTTTTATCGGGTTATCCTGTCTATGTAAAATTTAAAAATATAGGCGAAATCACACATCCCCGCCCTACTCTAATAATTCAAATTGTCTGTCAGGCCGTCCTTGTTGGGACTGTTTATATTAATATTCTTGAATTTAAATGCAACTGGGGTGAAAAACCCTAATTAAATCGTTAAATAATGACAAGTGTTGTTTTTTTTTTAAGCAAAGTTTTTGTGTATAATGAATATTCTATTTAAAATTTTGTGTGTTTAAAAAATGATGTATACTCAGAAAGCTGACCACTAAAACAAAACCTCTTGTTACCCGGCATATGTTCTCAGTCTTTTTTGGTATGAAACATTCTCCCCCAAAGAAGAAAAAACAACTTAAATAAAGTTTTCCTTTTAGATTAAACACTCATCTCTCTGCCCTCAAGCATTCCAGCTCTCCTTGTGTAACTCCCAAAATCCTTAAATCCCGAATTGATTCAACATCAATTTTGTGTCTTCATCCAACAGTAGGTGGCCAAGAGACGAAGAACATCCTTTTCCCCCTCCCAAACTTTCAAGGCTTTGGATCTTTTCCCATATCCGGATTCCATAGGACACCCAAAATTTTTACCAAAATTTTAAAAAATGTTTTGGTAACAACATCTTAGTGGGTAGTCCTTTTCATAAAAAATGGTTTCAGGGTCAAATTCCCCAGTTGGGGTGGGTTTTTTTTGACTTAATGGCTCTCAGATTGATTCTGTTTAACCCAGTACCTAGAAATAATGAGAAGTAAAGATGGTTTTGTATGTTTAAACCCTATCACTGATTCTGTGCCGTTGAACAAAAAAAAATAAAAACCCAAGACCGTATTCCCCCAAAAAACCTCATGGAATGAAAAAGGGCTTTCGTTTACTTCATGCAGAATGTTAAAAAGTTTTTTTAATGAAACGTGTAGAACTTTTATCTGAGGATGAGTAGGGAAAAATTTCCATCTAACCCCGGAACATCATCATGTACCTCTTTGATATCTGCTTGGGAGGGCTGAGGCTATGTGTCTTCCTGGAGAGTCAGCTAGGAACCACTATGATATATTTTTTAAAAAATGGTTTTAAAACTTTATATCTTCGTCTGATCTGTCATTTACTTTGATGACCATATAATATAAGTTTATCAGGTCCTAATTATATATTTTTTTAAACAGATTTTGAGATACTATTTTGTCATACCCCAAGGGTCACACAAAATTCCATTAAATATCTTTTCTTGTTCAGGTTGCGATAGCATATGGTTATTTTGCTTTGTGGAAGGGGGTTCCCCTAAAAATTTTAGCTTTTTGTGATCAATCCTGTGCGTTTGTCAAGGACAAATGAACCTACCCTTTTTTTCCCAATTCCGTCATGTATGAACAAATGAAAAATTTCTTAAGTTTTTTAGCTTTTCAACATCTTGTGTAACTGGGGAATCCCTTGTCTTCTTTTTTTTTCAAACTTTTTATACAACACAAAACAATGACATTGATTACACTTTTTTAAAAAAATTTTGTTATTTCCATTTTTTGCTATTTCAATATAAACCAAAAAAACGAAATATTCTGACTGACAATCAATCAATTAACATTCTCCCTGATAAATCCAACAATAAATTTGTATTTTTTTGGGGTTCATTTGTATTTTTAGAATATTCTATGCTAGAATTTGGTACTATTAAGTATCTTCTTTATCCCCATTTAGAATGGTGTTTGTTATGCTGTTTGCCCCCTTTTACAATAAGGCTGCAATATCTGCATTTTGACCAGACTCACTTGTTTAACACCCACTTTTTTTCCTGGTATGTTTCATCTATGCACAATTTCATAAATATAATTTTTAGATCAAACATCATTTCTATAAAGACCAAAGTCAAAGGGTTTCAACACTTGCTTTGTTGCATATGACGAGGCATAAACACCAACACTACACCGTGAATGATAATTCGTTTCACTAGGGTGTCTATCTCATTTTTGCATTTTTTAAAAAGTGGGGTCTCATTTCAAGAGCTGTGTTAAGCATGTTCACTATGTTCAGACAGCACATGTTGTGGCTGGGATGTTCTTCATATGGAAGACAGTCACACTCTAAAGTATCATTTATAAGCAAGAAAAGGCATCTAGATCAACAGGTTAAAGGGTGTTTTCATAAATATGTGACACTGGAAAATGCCAAAGTCTTGGGGGAATGGTCTTTAATGAAAATGCACCATAAACTATCATATTAAGCTGGAAGAAGGAAAAAAACATAAGCAGAAAAAACAACCTTTCAAGACTTATGACAGCTGAAGTTTAAAAGTTTTAACCATCATTCTTTCCCTTTAGTGGCACATGGTCCTGTAGTAAGTCATAATTTCTTGACCCAGGCTACAACCCAAAAAGGCAACAATGGAAACTATGAACTAACTGATATATTTTTGTCAAATTGCTTTCTAGTTTGTTTGGGTAATTGGCAAAAAAGTTGTGTTTTTTTTGAGGTTTTCAAGAACATTCAGCATTATTTTTTTTTGATAATGTGTCAAATGTTTGTTTTTATAATGATTTAAGTGTGAAATGTTTTAGACATCTGTGCATGATCTTCGATTGGTGATGGTAAAATTACAGTAGCAATTTTATAGTGTTTTAAATAAAAAATTTAAAATTGTTGTTGCTGGGTCTTTGTGACATCATTTTTTTGAAAACTTTGGGACCATTGCTACTATAATTTTATCAAATTATGACAGAATATATCATTTGATGATGATGATATACAAATTTATCTACTATTAAAATGTGTATCATTATTAAATCACTGTTTAAAAACCCCGTTTTTTCCCTTTCAAAATATGGTTGTGACAAAGCATCAGAAGATCATTAAAGCCTTTGAATCAAATGCACAGAAAGACTCTTAGAATATCATGGATAGAGAAAAAAAAAACGCTTCTGTTCTGCAACAACTTGATATTAAAAGTTTTTATTAAACACAAAAACAAAAAAAAATTATATATTTAGGACACACAAATAAAAGAGTGCCCAAAAAAATAATTTTGGAAAGGGAAAGGGTTCCCGGAAGAAGAATGAGAGGAAGAACTAGAAAATTATGGGTGCAAAATGTCATTGCGATTTGAGAATGTCATGCTGGCGCCAACTTGCCCGAACAAATTTTCAGGACTGCTGTCAAAAGGGAAACCCAAATTCCCCAAAGGGGCAAGCTATTTATGATGATACATTATTCGGCAGACTATCTAATAGTTTCATAAAATAATATGTCGGTTTAATTTTGACCATTCCAGAATATCGTATTTTGAGTTTTCTTTATTGGTGTTGGGATGCCCCCAAATCCCAAAAATTGTGTCGATAAAAATTATTTATATTAATATGTATTGTAGGTAATGTCTCAAAAAGCAATAAATAAATGTTAATAAAAAAAAAAAAATGTAATTGTTCGCTCTTAACTCCAGAACATAAACTCAGTTGCACTTATGTGGCTTCTGACCCAAGATTAAACAAACTGTTCTGTGTGCATCTCTTTGTTTTCTCACAATTATATCCCTTTTTCTTCTTTCGCTCCTCTCAACCTTTACCTCCCGTATTGTAAACACTAATTTAAACAAATTCTAAGTTACGTCTGTGAACACAATAATTAAATGCACTAAATAAAAAACTTAATGTTTCAACAATGATTACCATAATAGAATTTTATGTGTTTTTTTAAAAAAAAGTAACCAAATACAAACCAAACTGAAATGTATTCTTGATATAAAATTTATTTTTTATTATATAATAACACTGTAAAAAACTGCATTACCAATAAATGGGATATCAAGAAAACAACAATGATAGTTTTTTTAAGTTTTAAAACTTTGTAAATCATTTCTGTATATATCAGTTGTTAAAAATCTGGGTGCTATTCAAAAATACAGAAATACATTTAAAAATAATTTTTTTTAAAAAAAAGGAAAAGGGAAAAAAACAGGGCAGAATGCCCGGATGTCCACAGCTCTTATATCCCTCACCATTCTTTTTTTCAAAACCCACGACACTGTCTCTTATCCCCTGCAAAACCCCACACATCACAGAGACATTTTGAATGTTAAAAAAGTTTTCTTCTATAAAAAATTCAATCAAATTTGCTGCTTCAGTGCTGTTCTAACCTCTTCATTTCGGTTTAGTCAGCGTGTTATTTTTAGAATTTTGCTGCAATTTGGTACCATAATCAGCACATTCCCTATTTGAAATTTCAAAAATTTCCCATTCTTTCTTTCTTCCTTTTTAGCTGAAAACCGATGGGTCCCCACTTTCTGAATGCCCTTTTGGTCAAAACACTGACTATATAAACTGCCAAACTCATGTTTTTTCTTTGACAATAAATTTTACTAGTCAACTGTATTAGTTGGGATTTATTTTTAAATCCCATCATCTGGTATGAACAACTGATAAATCAGTATGCTCATATTCATTACTCCTCAATTTTTGTTCAGAAATCTATAATAGAACATTCTTAATTAAAATTTTTCGAATGGTCTTTCGAACAGGGGGGTTTTAGGGCTTTAAATTCCCCCTCACTGACCAGCTTAGAGAGCGGGTGTCAATAATGGTGCGTGAAAAAAATGACATCCAAATAGGCATAGATTTGATTTCAACTGCACTGGCATGTTGGGCTGCTGGTTGTTGGCGGAGATCAAAAAAGCTATGGGCGTGTCGTGTGGTTATATCCTCATATAACTGATAACATTACATTTATTTTTAAAATAAAAAATTTGGATGAACATTAAAAAAAGGCAGTGATGAATACGATAATGCTGATAAAGACTTTTACAAAAACATTTAAAGAAATACGGTCAAATTGTTTTAAAATCTTTTAAAAATATCAAATATATTTTTAAAAAGATAAGTATATAGATCAAATCGAAATTTCTTTCTGTAAGGCACTAAATTTGGGAAATTAAATATACACACCTTTAAAACCTCAGTGACTTTATAAACAATTCAATGAGTTGGCTGATATATTTAAACTTTGTCTGAATAATAAAAATGTTTAAAAAAAGTTAATTTAAAAATAATCTCATTGACTTTGACGGCATTTATTATATTTTTTATTTTTTACAATCCCAATATTTAACAATAAATATTATTAGTAACTTTCAACAAATTTTGAAAAACCCGGCATAAACTGACTGTTATGCTTAGTATTATATTCCTGATGGGTTAAAAAATCTAATTACCTCAATTTGGGAACGTATATTTTGCATTTGGCTAGCGGTAGAGATTGAAAAATAAACACGGTCCCAAAAAAGATGTGTCAAAAAAAATGTGAAAATCCAGCTTCCTTTTGACCATCATAGATGTGTTCATTTCTTTTGCAAACAAAGAAAATAACATAAAAAGTGTAAATCAAAATGGCCAACCGGGCCCATGATAAATTTAACTTTTTGTAATATCACCAAAAAAAACAATACATCTTGATGTTTAAATCATATTTTTAAAATTAATGGAAATATCTGCATTTCTTGATTCTGCCACCTAAATAGCGTTAATACTTGTTACAAAGGGGAAATAAATTAATTAATCGATGTTTATCATATTTCAAAAGAAAAACTTTGGGGAAAAAGTTGAGGACAAAAAACCTCCTTTCCACATTGTCATTCAAAGGCGTCCCCATCGACTAACTGTACTAGTTTGGTGTTGATTGATAATTCTCATGTGCCCCTTCTTTTCTGGGGACTTCAATCCCAAACTCTTGCAATTTATGGATTGGTTTAGATGAAGTCTTCTTTGTGGCGACACTCTATAAGAAAAAAATACACAAAATGTTTTTTAATTCTTTTTCTTTTCTCCCAAACTTGTTTTGCCTCCCGCATCAGGATAAGAAAAAATTTCTAAACGGCCCTTGTTTGCCATTATAAATAGTGTTTTCTCACCCTTTATCTCTGGTAACCTTTTTTTGGCCCAACCTTTTCTGTTCCATTGTATAAAAAAACATTTCTTTTGGGGCACTGTCTGTTGGTAATCTACTTATGCGGGAACCATTAATTTTTTTTCTTGATGAAGTTAAAAACTGATTTGTATCCACTATTTTCCCAATGTCTTCATTTCTCAATCTGTTTTTCTTGTTACTCACAGCATTCTTCACTTCATCTCTGTCATATAGTTTTTTTCTATCATTTGATGTCAACATATGGTTTGGCACTGATAGCGTAAATTTGGGAAGATTGTTTGAACATTGCTCTTTTTTTGTTCATGGGGCATTTTGTTTAAAATTCTAATTACAATGTAAATAATTACTTGTTCCCAGGGGAAAATTAAACTCCCTCTGTGAAAATTTAAAAATTGAAAAAAAAATATGTTTTTTTTACTTGCCTCTTTTCTTTTTAACATCAATAACGTTTTTAGTAGTTTCCCGTTTGTCTGTTTTTTGGGCCTGTGCTGCCTCTGACAGTGGGTACACCTTTGCCTGGGTTCAACCCAAATTTGACTTCACCCGCTTCCAGGGCTCACATTATTGCCAGTCAGGCTAAAGAAAAAGAGAAAGGGTTAAATAAAACAATAGATACAAAGAGTGGTTTGCATATTAAACATTCTATAGTAATAACTGATTCCCTACAAGATCTTTTAAAAAATTTTGGGCAACATATAGCCTTTTAAAAATCTTTATATTTTACATTTTTCTATTCTTTTTTCCCAACTTTTTTATCTGGTAATTAGAATCAATTTAAAATGATATAACCATATATCATCATGGTTTTGCAAGAAATAGATGAAACTGGGTTTCCTACATTTGACCATTTTTTAATGGAAATGTCTTTACTGATGGTTTGATGGTTTTTTTACTAGTTTGTGAACAGTTAATAAACCATGAACACATTCACAATTTTCTTAATGTTTATGGATTAATAAATGGATTATCTATTAAAAAAGAACAGTTGGAAGTTTTAACCTATTTTAAAATTTATTATTTATGGGCTTCTAATGACTTTATTTTGGAAAGACAGAATGACTGCAGCTGCTGTTAATATTAATTTTTAAATATAATCCAAATATAACAAAATAAAATTTTTTTCCCTTCTTTACAAAAAATTCTAACAACCTTGGCGGGACTGAAAACATTTTTAAAGGACATTGGGAAAAGACACATTGAGGGGTGTAGGTGAAAAATAAGCATCATTTCTCATCCCTCATAATAAGTCCCCTAAGGCCCGAAATACACTTACCTCAGTAGTTGACCCAGAGATACACCTGTGATGGAACTTTCTTTAGTCATTGTTGCCCGGGGGTTGATTTTAATAGGACCTCTAAAAATCACCTATTTAAAAATAGAAAATATAATACTGGATCCATCTTTCCAAAAAAAAAAGTGACATGTAAGAAATTTGAAAATAAATAAATGAAATTAAATAAATAAAAATAACTTTTTATTTTGAATAAATAGAAGACATATGTCCAAGACAGTTGTGCAAACTTCATGTGGATATAGGAGAGAAAAAGACATTTGTATTACAAATCTGTATGGGAAGTCTGCTCCCCATTTAATGAAAGATGAGCTTAAGTGAAAGTTCCAACAATCATTCCCCCTCATTATGTTGCATTCCAGTATTCATCAATCAATCAATTGATCCCCCCAAAAATTTTTTTTAAAAAAAACACAACATGCAAAAACAAAGCTATATTATTCCAAATTAATTTAACCAAAAAAATCACTATTATAAACACTTTACATCAATAAAAAAACTGCGATTCAAAGTGTAAAATTTCGAAAAATGTTTAGTTTCCATCAAAATATAAAAATCATTCCCATATAATGGTAATTTGGATTTCCTTTCTCGCTCATCCGCGCCCTTTTGGCTATATAGGGCTGTGGGGAGAAATATACTAAATTAATAAAAATAATAATTCCTCTGTACCGTTATATGTTACATAGGGCCTGCAAGTAATTTCTCATCCCTCTATCCTGGGCAGCTCGCTAAATTTTCCCTCCATGGAACTGGACGATATTTCCTGCCTCTCTCAGCAAAGTTGTTGGGTCTCCTTGGGTCGACCTCTTTTTCTTGAACCCTTTGCATCCCACTTCATCCTGCTTTGATATTGTTGATCATTTATCCTCAGGTGTGCCAACATATCTCCATCTTCTCTTTCTTATAACAGTTGTCACTAGTGTTGACCAGACATGTCTCTGATTTCATCACTTCTCCTGACTACGTTCCATTTTATATTCATTATTTTTCGAACATCTTTTTTTAAAATGCATTCAACTTGCTTTCTATATCTTTGTCATTTTCCAACTCTAGCTGGCATATGTTGGGATTGATCAACATTTGAATTGAAAATTCGTAATTTAGTTTTAATACTTTTTAAACCCTGCAGTTCCATATTTTATTTAGACTTTAAAAGCTGATGTTGCTTTGTCAATTCGTATCATAATTTCTTTTTACTTTTCCCTGTGCAATCAAAATTGCTACGAAATAGGTGAACTGCTGTTATTTTTATCATTTTAGTTTCAGTGTGATATCTGCATTACTTGCCATAGGTGTTTTCATTATATTTGTTTTTTCATAGCTTATCTGCAGTCCAACTTTTGATGCTATAGATGACAAGTTGTCTGTTTTTCTTTGCATATCTTGGTTGTTTCTACTTAACAAGGCAATATCATCTGCAAAACCCAAATCTTCTAGTTGACTATTTTTCCCAATCGATGCCAGTTTGCCTTTGCAACATTTGGGCATCACCCAGTCAATAGCCACTCCAAACAATAGCGGAGATAGAATCAGCTTGCTTACCCCCGGTTTTCCCAGCCATAAACCAGTCCTGTGTCCACCATCGGTAACTGCACATGAACCATCATCGAGGCTCTTAATGATGTTTATTATTTTGTCTGGTATTCCATAGCATCTCAGAATATTCCACAGAGATTCTGTGTAGACTATCAAAGGCTTTTTTAAAATCGATGAAATTTAGTATAGTGGTTTTGCTTCTCAATATGTTCCTCCAAAATTAGTCATAGGGTAATTATTTGGTCTAAGAAAGCTTCTCCCAGGTCTAAAACCAAGCTTTTCTTCTCTCAGGGTTGTCCACTGCTCCTTTGATTCAAATTAAGAATGATTTTGCAGAATGTCTTGGTCATTACTGATAATAGGGTGATCCCTCTCCAGTTTTTGCAATCTTTGAGATCACCTTTTTGGGGATTTTACAATTATTCCCTTCTTCCATTGATCTGGGACAGTTTCTTCTTTCCATACTTTATTAAATAGTTCTTGCACTCTAATGGTTGTATCATCAGCCGCGAGCATTTCTGCAGGAATGTTGTCATCAACCGCTGCCTTATTGTTTATCAAGAATGATTTCCTCCTTGACCTCAGTTACATTATCATTTCTTCGTTATTGGTAGGAGCTGTTTCTTCCTCATCGCAAACTTAGTAGTACTGGTGGATCAGGTCTATTTATTTCCTTCAAAATGTTCTCCATTTTTTCTTCTGCTCGGTATCTGATGTTAGAACTTTACCATCTATACTCTTGATTGGGCCACCCTTTGAAACAAAAGTTCCAGTAAGTTGTTTTAGTGTATTGTATAATATTTTACTGTTTCAGTCTTATTACCTTTTCCCTTCCTCAAGTCGATTGACGTATGCTCTTTTATCTCTTCAAACCGCTCTTTTCACTTCCTTGTCTTAGTCTATATTCCTCTTTAGCTTGGATTTCATCTGTTGCATCCTTAGTATTAAATATGGCTAGTTTCATCTTTCTTGAATACATTTCCAGGTGTCATCGCTTATCCAGGGTTTTCTGTCTTTCGTCTTTAATCCTCGCTTTATTTTCTGCCCACAATAGTGTGTCCTTTATCTTAGTCCATTTGTCTTCAATGTTCTTTCTTTTTCACCATTGAGTAACTCGAACCTATTCTTAAGTTGAGCTGATACCCCTCTTTACTTCCTTATTTTGTGCCTTTGACTGTCTTTTGCAGTTGTTCTTTTTAGTATGGTAAATTTTCAGTTTCAATTTACCTTTTACTAAATTATGATCACTTCTACATCTGCCTCTGTATGCCGACACCCCAGCAATGATGTTCTAAATTTTTATTTATGCACATATGGTCAATCGTTTCCCTGGTCACTCCATCTGGTGAGTCCAAGTAAGTTTATAAATTTCTTGTGCAAAATGGTACCTCCAATTACTAAGTTTGAAGCATACATAACTCCGCCCAATCTTTCATATACTAAATTAAAGATGGTAAAATAACTCAAAGACTGTGTATGGAAAAACCCCTTCTATATTTTGTTCTGGCTGATGATACCACTAGATAATATTAGTGTTATGAAACACAAGCAGACTGTGCTGCAACTATGTAACTGACATGTCATAAAGTAGACATGGTAGTACCCCATACGGACAATTTTAGAAACTTTGTTGCTGCTCTAGAAAAAATCACCAGATGTATGGTCATTGATAGTCTTCTGTCTGAAAACCTTTCAAAATAATCCTAATTAAAATCAAAGTAAACCTCTACAAGATTGGATCAGTCAGTAAAATCATAGACCTGAAATTACAGTTGTCAAGTCCCATTTCAGAAAAACAAAACAATGATGAGATTATTTAATCTTGTTTCAATCTCTCTTTCCCAAATTTTTAAAACTTCTTTATACATGCTTCCAAAGTATTTGAATTTTTGGAAATATTTATTTAAACTTATCTATATAAAAGAGTAGTTGGACTGGGACAGATCTTGTGATCAGTCACATACCCTTTTAAGAACCAATAGATTTAATCGACTAACATCCACACAATACTTACTACAATTCTTCCTCTGAAACTAAGGTCCAAGATCATTTTGTAGGTTTACTTGGACAACATTTCCAGAATCACGTCAACTTCTCCCTGCTTCCTATAGATAAATTTAGATATATTAATATGTGTGTGTTTTCAATACCTTGTATCTCCCCCAAAAAAAATATTAACTCTGTAAACAAGCAGCACAACTGAAACTAGTTGAATCAAAGTCCCCGTACTTTGGAAAACCATAGGTGCTTATCCTTTCAGCTTGCTAGAAAAAGACAAGCACTTATTCTTCTAATCAGTTTCTATGTTGTGAAATCTAAACAGTGAGATTGGTTGCCTTTATGGATCAGACATCAGCAGAGGTTCCCAGCTGATGTCCCACTATTTGTTCGATAAATTAGTCCCAAAAGTGTCAAGTTTGTGACCTCAAGTCATGGGTCAAAGTAAGTGTTTGGGAGTCTAGGACCTCATGTGCCTGATCAATCTGAGCAGCTTTTTTTATGTAGATTGACTTGTAGTCAACAGTGTCCCGTGTGGGACCCCAAGATGGTGATCATGTTTCCCAAAAATCCTACACAGCAGATCAGGCAAGATTCAAATTTTCTCCAAAATCAGTCACATCTGAAAATTGAACACTGCCCCAACAGGTGTGAATCAGAAATGGGAAAAAGGACATGCATGCATAGTACACTTAATAAATATACTGATTACATTACATAGGTCAGATTACCATCTTGATCATTACTGGATTCATAGAGACACCTCTCATTTGGTTTACTTGGGATATACACTTCTGTAGATGTATATACTGAAGAAAATTTCTTAAATAAAACTATGATTTAAAACTTAAAGCATGAATATCACTGTTATTTAAAAAATATAATAAGACTTTTTCGATAGTTTAAAAAAGTTTGTTTACAGGACAATAAATGTCGGGATAAGCATTATATGTTGGAACAGCTTGGACAACACAAAATGATAGATTTTTAGTTTAGTTTAATAACCGGATCCACCATCACTGCTACCGTCGAACAAATTAGTCCATAAGTGTCCGATCTCTCCCTCAGTATGTCCATCCCCGCATGTGGCACAACGAACCGGGTTTTTTGTTGGTTTACAATTCTTCTTTGTCTGCCAGCATAGCGTTCTTGTCACACACCCCTTTAACTTTGAGTTCTTGCAGTCTAGTTAGTGTTGTGGATTCACGCTTTACGTGAATCATGTACCCCCCCTCTCCCTTAAGAATTTATAATATCAGCCTGGTCCATTCTCGTCCGCTTTGGACAGCAGCCATACCTGCAAGCCTATCCGCCCTTCATTCCCCTTACACCTGCATGCTGCAAAAAAATAAAACTGATCTTTTTTCAGCTTAGACCTCCCCAGCGATTCTATCCCAAAGTCTCCCACCCATCCTGTTTCAA
Source organism: Arion vulgaris (assembly GCA_020796225.1). Lineage (NCBI taxonomy): Eukaryota > Metazoa > Mollusca > Gastropoda > Stylommatophora > Arionidae > Arion > Arion vulgaris. The sequence continues at coordinate 14,119 of JADZMA010001763.1, forward strand.
TCTTCCTGAAACATACTCATTGGTCACTGAGAAAAAATGCATGGATAAAGTCTGTGATTCTAGCCAAATCATCGCTTTGAACCCATAAATTTCCATAGTGGCTGCTTGTAGTCACGCCAAACCACCACTGTCTTCCTTCACACATCACCTCCGACCTGAGCGGTGAAAGCCCACGAGCTCCGCATGCCAATCACCGAACCATCCGTATAAATATTACATCATGCTCAGATGCGTTCTCAGAAATGAATGCCTGAACCTCTGCCTCACAACAAGTGGGTTGGGGATTGCATTCTTTATCAAGTTCGATGCAGCAGAAAAGGATGTGCGATTCCTCTTGGCACTGTATCCATTCTTCACCGGGGTCAATGTCTTAAAAATGTACACACCCGTTCAATACAGTCCTCGGCCTATCCATCCAAAATTTTCCTCTTTTAACCTATTTCCTTTTGTCTCTTTATTTCCAAGTGCAAAGGGGTGTTTGTGTGCATTGACTCAAAGGTATGCTGGGTGTGCTCACCATATTCTATACTCCACATAGGATAGTCAAGGAGATAGCGCATCGCCCTGCCCCGACGTTCTTTAGTGCAACCAAGTATAATCGTCGCCTCGTTCTGTATTCTTTCCAGTCGTTCTATCTGACTATGACTGGAAATCAGGATGCCAGCGCATACTCAAGCACGAAAGGACCAGACCTGGTATAAAAAGACAAAGATGGCGCTGTTTACAATCCGCCGCAGCCAATACCTTCATCGCCAGCAAACCTTTCCTCACCTTCATTATCACACCCGGCTATGTGTTCCGTAAAGCTAGACTACGATCAAAACACAACCCAGGTATTTCATAGACTGAGATCGCTCCACCACCTCTGAACACAAAACCACAGATGGTGTTGGAGTGTTGGATAAATTTTTGTTTGAGAACCATGTCACCGCTGCTTTTGTGGGGTTGACCCAAAGCTCTCTTCCAACCATCTACCTATGCGGTCAAGTTCTGACTGAAGTTCCTCCGCCCGTTCTCTATCCCTGCCCCGACGATACTACACATCCAT
>JADZMA010001764.1:0-15156 GCA_020796225.1 Arion vulgaris
GATCTTTCAATCTCATGGCCCTTAAATTTAAATTCAAATTTTTTAAAGGCTTGAGGCAATCTCATTTCCTTTGGGGGGCCCCGACTTGCATTCTGAGACTGGGGGGGTTTTTAGAATAACCCAAAAAAATTAAAAATTTTATAATTTCTTTTAAAAATTTTTCCAAAACTTCCCGAACAGAAAAAATGAAAGATGAATAAAAGTGTTTATCAAACCAACCCAAATATATCCCCTTTCAACAGTAACACTCTTAATCACAAACAAAAAATAATCCCAAAATTTTAAAAAAAAAACACAAACAAAATAAATGAAGGATGAAAGGAAACTGTTTCAAAATTAAAATTTAAATTTAAAACAAAAAAAGGGCCCCAAAAAATATTTTATCTATGTTTTTTTATCCCCTGGAAATACAGACGGGATATTTTAATGATGACTAAATCTAACTTTTAATTCCCTTGGCAAAAACCCTTTTAAAATCAAACAATTCCCTTTGATTTACAAAAAAGCCTTCCATTTGGGGGGCTCTGGTCTGGGAAAATATTTTCTTTCTTTGGTATTAAATTTAAATTTGTATAACAATTTTGAAAAATTATGACTTAGAATAAATGAAAAAAAAAAAAAAAAGTCAGCAGCGTTGCCATGGAAACAATACAAAATGGCCCTGGGACAAAAATTTTTAAAACCCTAAAACTCTTTAAGTTAATGAATATAAATGAATTCTGTTTTTTTTCCCCTAAAATGCGAATTGTAATATCTAAAAATTTCCAAGTCCTTTTTGGGGTATATTAAATAATTTCATTTTTAATTTTTTGTTTTCCCTCCAAAAAAAGCTTTTTTTCCCCATTTTTAGGAATTTTTCCAAAAAAAAAAATTAAATATTTTAAAATATCCTAAAAATCATTTTAATTTTTAAAATATTTTAAAATTCCTTTTTAAGGGGGCTTATTTTCATTCTTTGATTGGAAAAGGAAATTTTGTTTTTAAACAATTTTATATTTTTCCCTGGCCCTTTTACATTTTTTTTTTCTAATTTTTTTTACTACTAAGTCATTCTTTCAAAATGTTTTACAAAATTTTTTTAATTAAAAAAACAAGGGAAAAAGGGTTTTAATTTTTTTGGGAATCCCCCCTTTAAATGACCTAAATAATAAAGCAAAACGAAATTGTGCCATGCGCCCCTGTGCTCGGGCCCCCAAGGGGGAAAAGGGAGCGGGACTCGACCTAAAGAAAGGGCCCTTAAAAACTAAGGTGGGGTTTGGCGTAGGGCTGGTTCCCCATCCCGTGAAAAATTTACCAAAATCCCAACCCAAACCCTGAACAATCACATAAAAAAAAAAATAAAAACTGTTTTCCAAAAGGGGGAAAGGGCTCTTCTAGAAAAATTTTAGGGGATGCAAAAAAAGCCCATAAAGTCTACACCTAATTATCTTTCCCTTTTCCCCTGGGAAAAAAATCCCGGGTGGCACCTGGGAAAGTTAGAAATATGTATCAAATGGGAAAAACAGCCGGGGTTTTAAATGGGGGTGGAAAATTTTTTGGGATTGGCATCTTGGGATTATGTGAAAATAATTGGAATGGTGCGGGGAAACAAGCGTCAAACCGGGAAAAAACAATGCAGTTCTCCAGGCCAAAATGGAAGAAAAAGCCCCATGGGGAAGGGTGGCTTTTTCTATCAAAAAAAAACTAATAAAAAAGGGGAAACAGTGAGTCCCCAGGATAATCCCAAACATTCAGAACCACCAAAAAAAAAGGGGGATTTCCCCTTAGGGGGGGGGGGTTTTTTTTGAAAACCCGATGTTATGCACCTACCCCAAAGATAAGGAAAAAAAAAGGAATTTTTCCCAAAAATTCAAAAAACTATAATTTAAACAGAGAAATGGGGAAAATCAAAAATTTTAGTGGGTGGCCTCCCAAAGCCAAAATAGGTTGGACAAACATAGGCCTCTGGAGGGTCTGGGGAAAAAGGACTGGAATAAATGAAACGAAAATGGAGGGGAAATATTCCTTTTTTTTGCAGAAATAATATATCGGTTTAAATGTCTTTCCATAAAAAAAATAAAAAAACAACCTGGGTATCCCCCAGATCACGGCAGAAAAAACAAAAAAGACCATTTTGTAAGCAAAAAAAAATTTGGGGCATCTCTTTCAAAAATTTAAAGGGGCTAAAGGGGGGAGATGTGATTTGGATCACCACTTGCTGTGTAAATTAAAATTTAAGCTTAAAGGGTACAAAACATCCCATGAACATAGACCCAATATAATGTAGGATACCTCAGAAATCAAAAAACAAAGGGGGGTTCCGGTCCAATCTCTAATAAGTAAAGGTGTTGCGAAAATTGAAAATAGGGTGATGCGGAAGAATCGGCAACAAACCAAAAATATTGGAATGAAACATGCCGAAGGGATTAAAAAGGAAGGGGGGAAACATAAAGGGATGGAAAAACTCCCCAAAAACCCCAAAATGAAAAAAAAAAAGAGGGAAACCCGATTTAAATAATAGCAAAAAATAGAACTGCCCAAAACCCCCTTGGGGAGGGGAAAAATACCCAAAAACTGGGAAAGAAAGTGGGAAAAAACAAATAAAGTTGAAAAAAAAGACAATACATAGAAGATCCTTAAAAAAAGCAGAAAGGGAGCTGCAGGGAAAAAAACCCAAAGGGGTTTTCAATTCCTTTTAAACTAGCAGGGAAAAAACAGGAAAAAATCAAATGGGTTGATCCAAAAAAAAGTAGTGGGGAAAATATATAATGTTAAAACCCAAAAAGGGGAAAAATGGATTGGGGGTTTTAAAACTCCCGAACAGACCAGCACCTAAAAAGATTCAACGGCGAAATTTCGGACATCAACGAAAAAAATCCCAAAAAAGAAATTGGGAAAACCATTAAACTTTTTAAAAAAATGGGCGGCGGTCCCGATTGGGGGGATTCCAGCGGGCGGTTAAAAACATAAACCCCTCCCCAGAAATCCCATAAATTATTTAGCAAATCTAAGAACCCCGCAAACTGGGAGAAGGATACCTGGTAAAAACTACCAAAAAAAAGGGGTTTAAGTGTGAAAACTATAGAGGGAAAAATGTTTTTTAAAATACCTGGGAAATACTAAACAAGTCACCTGGAGAGAAATGAAAATGCCATCATTTTAAAAACTAAAAATGAACAGGGGACTTCGAAAAAAGATCCTGTCTGGCCCGATAACCTTCGTTAAAAATGGAAAGTAAAAGGGAAAAACCCCATTTTTATCCGGTTTTTTGGTTAGAAAAACTTTTAAAAGGGATTGTAGGGAAAAAATTTGGAAATTTGAGGCATTATGGAAACCACAAAAATTTTTAACCCAATAAAAAACAACATTAATGTAAATGTAGAGTTCTTCATAAAAACCCAACAGATACTTTGGAATAGAAACAGGAGTCGTCAGGGGTTCTTCTATCACCTTTGTTTTTTCTTCTGACAATAAACTGGGTTTTGGACCTAACTAAACCCCAAAAAGGAATCCAATGGACTCTGACGGAACCCGGAAAATCTGGACCGCTGATGAAAGGCCCCTTTTGTCACCCCCGAAATCAGGTGGGATAAGCTAAAACATTGAATCAAAAAGGGCCCCGCAACTAGGGCACCAACATTTTTAAAAAGGGGGAAAACAAAAAATTGAATTAACCCAAAAAAACACCTTTTGTCTCCCCGAAAACCCTTAAGAAGGGGAAACATAAAATATTTGGGCAGCAACGTAACAAAAAGGGTTTGGGAAAAGATGAATGTTAAAAATAAGAATACAGAAAGGGAAAAAGGCTTTTTTATTGCCCAGGGGAAAAATTTGGAAGTCCCGAAATCCTCTAGAACAAAAATTTTTGGGTATTTCTCTAATGTTAAAACAGTTCCCTGGGTTAGAAACATGGAAACAACTAAAAAAATGGCCAAAAATTTAAAACTTCATCCCCTGGTGTCTGCCCCGAATGGGGGAAAAAGATGGGATGATAGGGTCACCAAAAAAGGGCTTATGGAAGAAAAAGACAGATTCCCGTGAGCGAAGGGTTAAAAAAGTGGGCTGGATAGGACACACTTTGCGAAAACCGGGGGAAAATAACAAAAAGGGCCTTGCCTGGAACCATGAGGACAGCGAAAAAAGGGGGGGGAGAAATACATGGGGGGAATTTGGGGGGAGTCAACAATAAAGAAGAGCTGGAGGGGCTTTTGGGGGATGGGTAGAATAGGAAGACTTGGCCCGGTTGGTTTAGGCCCTTTCCCCCCCCGGGAAAAACAAAGAGAGAGAAGAGAAATTTGTATGTTTTTTCTAAATCAACAAATGAATAGTAGTGAACTGGATGAATGAAATCAACGACCCCAAAAAGCACTATTGGGAAAAAGTGATCTTTGGGTTCCCCTCCCTTGCCAACATGTCTGTAGTAATGGTAAAAAGGTTATTAAGGGAAAACAAAAAAGAATTTGGGGGGCGTGATTTAATATTGGAAAGGGGAAAGGCTGCAAAAAACTAAAAAAAGGAAGACTGGGGTTTAGTTAACTTTTAGGGTTTTTGGCTATCCCCAACCCGGGTTAAAAAAGCAAAGAAAGAAATGCTTTGACACAGGTTTCCCCAAAAATTTAGGGTTAAATCAGTGTCACAGAAGGGAAACATTGGGGAAAGGGTGGGGAAAAATTAAATAATAAACATTTTATCTACATCATCAATAATTTCCAATTCTATATAAAAATCTTTCATAAGTAATATTTTTATGTTTTTCTAAGCGTTTTTAAAAGCGGGTTGTGGATTTATTTAAAAAAAATATCATCATAAATTCAGTTTCAGGAATTAAAAAAACAACCACTTGTGAATAAAATGCCCCGGGTTCATCCCGAAAAAAAACTCCTTTTGCATTTAAAAAAACCCAAAAATCCCCCTGTTTAAGGGAGATTCGAATGCCCTCCAAAAAAAAAGGTTTCGACTGCTCCTGAACCCTGTGGGCACTGCTGTCTTCACTTCCTTTGGCTGTTGGGGGCGGGTGTCCCTTTAATTTTCCAGCGGCCCGAACAAATAAATCAGCCGGGAAAAACGGGACTATGGGGTGGGGTGAAGAACCCCCAAATTTTTCTTTTTAATGTTTCCCCTTTGAAATTTTTTTTGACCCTCCTTTAAAGTGTTTTAAATTGGGAAAAATCACACCTTGGGAAAACTTGCCCGGGGCGCTTAGCCTTTATGGTTATGCGGGTTGTCAAAAAGTGTTTTTTTATAATTTGGTGACATTGATTTGACACCGGGGTTTCCCTTTAAAAAGGGGAAGGGCCCCTTTATGGTCAAAAAATGCGGGGCCCCCAATTTAGCGAAACCTGTGTTGGGAATTTTTTGGGGGTTTTGGGGAACCTGGATGTTTCCATCGCATGCTGTCCCAATTTTTTTGCTTTTGGGTTTTTAGTGGACCCGATTCATCACCTGCCTTTTCTCAAGGGAAAACATCACCCTCTGTTATTTGCATCAAGTGGTTTTAAACTCCACCCCCTCCGTTCTTCCTTTTGGTGGTCAGTCAACATCTGTAGGACCCCCTGTAACACACCTTCCGATAAATTTTAATTTCTTCCCAACAACCATTTTGGGCTGTCCCCAATTTACAAAGGAGATTCTTCTTTTGGACCCCCAAACCTCCCCCCATAATTGCCTAAAATTTGTGGTTGGGAAGGTTTGTGTACCCAAGGTCCTTAGGGTTTTTGTCCCGAGTCTCTCCTGGCGGGTCCCCCCGAACAGACTGAAGGTGAAAAGGGCCCCGACCCAAAAAAAGGGGGGGGGGAGGATGGGCCTCATGGGGGACAGTGCAAAAACCCCCGGGTGGTAAATGCTCTGGGTAACCCAACCCCTCCCCCGCTATGGGGAAAAACACTTTCCTCTCTCTCTCTTTGGGGGACATCCTTTTTTTTTTGTCTTGTCTTCTCTTCTGTGGCCTTTTCCCCTTTTGGGATAAAAAGGGTTTAAAAAAGGGGTCAGGGCACCCCTCCCTAAGCCTGGGTTGGAGGCCCCGGGAACAGAAAGGGTTAAGTCATCCCAGAGTAGGGCGACTCCCCCACAAACCCCGGGGGAAAACAGATCTCGTCAGCAGGGGGCTGCAACTGTCCGAGGAAAAACCTCCAAAAAAATGTCCTCCCCGAAGCGGAAAATTTTCAGCCATTATTGGCGGGGGAAAGGAAAACATACGAACAATTTAAAAGGATGCCAAATATTTTATAACTTTTGGGGGCCCCCCACCATGAAAAAAGCCGGTGGTGGGGGGGACCCCGGCCTGCCTCGAAAAGGGGCCCCCCCAACTACTAAGGGGGCCCCGGGTTTTTCTTGCAAAGCCAGGGAGGCGATTTTACTACTTAGCAAGGACAAAAATTTTTCCCCTGGTTTACGTGGAATGCGGGGGGGTAACCCAAACGAGGGCTGAAGGGGTCTGCGAGGCGAAAGGAAATTTACATCTCCATTCCCGAGGGGTTCCCCAAAAACCGGAAATAGATTCAGCATTAAAAAAATTTTAAAAATTCCCGTCAGGATAAAAAAATGGAAAATTTAAGGGGGGGAGTAGTAACACTGGTTAAGGGGGAAATTTCCCTCCGGCGGGTTTAACTTTACCCGGTCCCAAACAGATGAGCACAAAATTTATAGCTGGTTTAACTCCTTATCAACAACACCCAAGATGACCTGCCAAAAATATATCTCACACCCTCCCCTTCAAACCCGGGGTGGGGAAACTATCAAAGGTTTAAGATGACAACCCTTTATGGGGGGAGCTTAACAGCCCCCTCTGGGTGGGGGCGTAACCCCTGGAAACCCCGGGGGGCCCGAAAATGGCTGATCCCAAAATCTCCCATTCTCAACCACCCAGTGATCCCCCAAAGTTACTCACGGCCCGGGGGCGCTCAACAAAAACCCCCGATCTGGCCCTCAAAGGGGACATTCACGGGGTAACCGAAAGCCGTCTCAAAACCCAAAATTTGGAAATGGGGACCAAAACCAGTGGGAAAATCCTCATAAATAAAATTAACAAGGAAAGGGAAAAAAACCCCTGCCTAGTTGGGTACAAAAACCCGACCGGGGTATTCAGAACAAACGGACAAAACTGTAAAAATTAATCAATCAGGGAAAAATGGACAGAGATCCCTTCATTCAATAAAACCTTTTGGTGCAAAAAGGGTATACCCAGGGGGGAGAAAAAATACAAAAACCATTTGGAACCGGGATGGAGTTCTCCCTACCAACTTTGCAGTGCCAGAAATACAATGGAACTTCAAAAACGGACCCCAAAAAGTTGCAACACAAAGGGGCAAAAGGTTTATTTAGAGAAAAAACCAGCGTTGAAAAATCCTGGAAAAAAAGACGGCCCCTTTGAACATGGAAAAAAATCTCAAGTTGTGGGGGGGGTTAAAAACCCGAGCGATGACAACCCATCTAGAGGGGGAAAAAAGGGTTTTCCAACAAAGGGGAAAAACTTCTCCGGGGGAAAAAAAGGCCCCCTGATGGCCCAAATGTTACAAACAAAAACTCGCCCCCAATGGGCAGGGCAAGGGGAAAAAAGTCAAATGGATTGCCCGCCCTTCAAAAACAACCGTGAACCTGTAGGGGGAGACCACCGGCCGGGCTCCCGAAACCTGGAAAAAACTCAATCGTAAAAGGGCCCCCGGGGCCGGGTGGAGTTCAACGACATGCTCCCAAAAAAATAGGCCCAAACCAAAGTCTTCCCCTCCAGATTTTTAACAATATTCAGAGGAGTCCCCGACATCTGGAAAAATGCCCCAAACCACCCAAATTTTTAAAAATGGAAAAAAAACAAAAAGGGTCCCTGAGGGTACAGACCTATAAGTTTTTCTAAATTTGCTTAAAACTTAAAGATGATAACCACTGAACTCCCGTGGGTTTTTTAAAAACCAAATATAAACTGGATCCCGCCCCGACAAACTCAGGCGGGATAAACACCGATGACCAAGTGGGGCCCCCGCCCTTTTGGGGCATAGAAAATGGCTTTTAAAGAAAAACCCCCACGGTGTTCTTAAAAATGTCTAAGGGTTAAAAAAAGGGAATCTGGGGAAAAATGGTTTTTCTACTCAAACCTTTTTTAGAAATGGAATACGGGGGAGGGAAAATTCTTTGGATAAAAACTTTCTTACCCCTAGACAAACATCTGTAAAAATTTGGGTGGAGTGCCCGTCCCAGATTAAAAATTAAAAGCAGGAGTCCCAAAAATAATGCTTCTTCCCCATTCTTTCCCGGTTTTATTTAAAGATCCCCCACAAAAATCTGCCCGGGGCTTTAAACACACTCCCCTCCCATGCTATTTATCTGGCCTTGTAGTAAACCCCCGAGGGTTTTTGGGCCTGCCTCAAACTCCAGGCCAAAACCCCCGAACGGGGTCATAATGTGGGCAAGTAAATAAGTCTGAAATAAGCGGAGCAAAAACCCTTGGCCCCTTTTCAACGGAAAAAACCTTTTAACCCGAAAATTTCGATGATATGGGTTTCCCCTTTCCCCCCCCCAACCTTTTTTGGGGGTTAAAACTTGACAGTAAATCCCCACCGACATCCCCATAATGGGAAAAAAACGAAAAGGGTGTGAAGCAAAAATGTGATCCGGGGCTGGGTGGAACTACCTGGGGCCCGATATTATCCCGGGGCGGGGGTCCCGGTGCGGTTGGGGGGACCCCCCGGAAAAGCATCATCGACATGGATATCAGCAGCCCATTCAAACAAATCGATACTGGAAAAAAAACAAAACAGGTGTTCGTACTAAGGAGCCGAAATCTACACCAATTGTAAAAAATGGAAAAAAGGGAGCCAACATCCAACCAAACCCGAAAAAAGGAAAAAAATGATTCTACAGACTGAAAAATCAAAAAAAAAGCCTCACCATCCATGAAAAAAAAGGGGCTAAAAAAAAGGGCAGGCTAAAAACGCAAATCCCAAAAAAACAAACAAAAAAAAATAGGGAAAATCATGCCCGGAACTTTTTAAATCATAAATTCCCATACCCGAAAGAATTGCTTTTTTTCTGGGGAACCGGGCTCAAAATACCACTAAACTTCAACCTCCATCCCTTTTTTGAAAAAAAGGTGCTGGGCCTAAAACCCTTGGGGAAAAACAATTTCAATGGAACATCTCCATTTTCATTTTCCCGAAGACGGGTGGATAAGAATTTACACAGATGGATTTTGGCAATGGAGCAACCATGAATGGTGGAGCAGGGTGTCATTGGCACCCGAAAGCTGCCCCGTGTCTCTTTGGGTCCTACTGGAAGAATATGTTTTCCCCTTCAAAACAGAACTCATAGCCCCTTTTGATGGCAACAGCACATGGGTCCCCAAACACCCGAAACAAGGGTGGTATTTCTTACCCGACTCCCGTCAGCTATACAAGCCCCGGGGCTAAATCCACGGCCACAGTACCCAAAAAATACAAAAAAACTTTTAAACTTTTTTGAAAAAGGGGAAATTCCACTTGGGTTCCATTTTCACTGTGGCATTGCAGGCAAGAGTGCTGATGTGCTTTAAAAGGAAAAATTCCAAAAATTACCAACCCTTGTCTTTTCAAAAAGGTCAAAACCCCCATACAAAAAAAATCTCAGTGGGGGGGAAGACAAACACTGGATATGATTATGGAAAAAACTCCCTCAAAAACCTAAACAGAACAGACCAGGGCATTATTTTCGACTACGCACCGGACACTGCGGGGGCAACAAACTTTTACAAAAACTGGGGAAAAAGTCAAACAGCCCCTGCCAGTGTCAGCAGGCAGAACGAACACAAAAAATATCACCCCAAAGGGCTGTCACTCTTCTGTGGAGGGTGAGGGAAACAACATGGACCCCGTCGACCTGAAAATAAGCTTTGGGGAAAACCCGACCCCACCGAAGCTGTCTGCCCAATTTGGTCCCCCAGTAAATTGGGGCTGACCAAAAGATGGGTGAAGAAGCCCAAAATTTGGCTGGGTCCCCTCGGACCCTTCAAAAGCAAAGGCCCGAAACTTTTCTGTTGCAGCAATGTTTACCTGACCTGGCGTGCAAAATCTCTGTTAACTCCGTCCGTCTTTAAACATATCCGGGCCCCTTCCATCACTCTTGTCTCGACAAAATTTTTCACCATATTTCCTTCATTCTCCATGAATTCTGCCCAAAACCTTCAAATGAAAAAACTGGGTCACAATTGCTGATTTTCTTTGGGGAGGTTGAATCCCCCCATTTGTTCAATCTCATACGCAATATGATCGGGAAGATGAACAGTGACTTTTTTAAATTGGGTTCATTACTATGCAAAATGTATCAATATCCATGCACTCTAAAGCTTGGTGAAGCCCTGTTTTCATTGAAACGCCCTACATCATCAATAAATTCAATATCTTTCAAGACATCTAGCATTCTATAAAATTAAAACATAGCCTCATGTTTTTTAAGATATTTTTTCTTAATAAACTAGTCAAATACCATCCACAACATATGATATAAGAACGGACTTAAAAAAGAAGGTATTTATAACGTCCCCTCCAATATTTTTAAATGACCTGCTGTACTGTCTTGACATTGGGTTTTTATTACAAAATCAATAAACCCAAAGATGAATAAGTTAAAAAAGTTTCAACTCTTACATTGGTTTCATATCCTTGAAATAACTGGAGTGCTGGGCCCATTGTTGGACCAAAACTCTTGGTGTTGGGATCACCCGGCTATGATTCCAACTCCATCGCTGAAACAGGGGGCCCCTGTCCACCCCACTGGCCCTCGTGGAACCTTTTGGCATATTAGGATGCATCCTTGAGACATCTTGGGGGGCTGCATCCTTGGAGTTCCTTGTGAATTCTCTCTGAAAGGAGGTCTTTCTGTTTCTGAAGACTTGGGGGTTGTCAGTTTGGTCAGGTGGTCTCACCCATATTCTTGGGGGTGGATCCCCATCATCATATTGGGGGGGCCCATGTGACATCTGTGGGGGAACCTGGGACTTTTGGGGAGGCCGCTGTGTGACCTTGGTGGCCCCCCATGGCATCTGTGGACCTCATGGACATTGGTGGTCCACCTGGATCTTGGCCACCTTGACATCTGTGGTGGGCCACCATGCCTCTGCTGAGCCCCTCCCCATTTTTGTGTCCACCAGCCATCTGTGACCCACCCATTTGTGGGGGGCCATGTGCATCTGAGGTCCCCCCCCGTCTTTGACCCCATGTGTCTGTGAGGTCCCCCTTTGCATGTGAGAGGGCCACCTTGCTTGAAGCCCACCTTGCATCCTAGGTCCCCCTCTGGGGTCCCCCTTGCATCTGTTGGGGCCCCCTTTGCATCTGCTGGGGTCCTCCCACTTTTGGGGCCCCCCATCTGCGGGGGTCCACCCCATCTGCTGGGTCCCCTTGCATCTCTGGGGCCCCCTTTCATTTTAGGCCCCCCTTGCATCTGCTGGGGCCTTGCATCTGCTGAGACCACCTTATTCATTTGGGGGGACCACCATAGACATATGGTGAGGACCTGTAGATAAAATTAAGTATCAAAGTTATTTAACTTTTTAACAAAAATCGCATTCTTGTTATCAATTTTTCTTTAAAGGGGAAAACAAAATATAGAAACAAAAACAATTTGGACTTTTAAAAAATTTTTTTTTATAAACAACCCCCTATTTTAAATTTATAAAATTTTAAAAAAACATTCTTCAAATTTTTAAAATTTCAACATTTTGGAAACATCATTAATCTAATAATAATTCACATTGTTTACAAAACAGATTCAAATATGAAAATGGAATAAAGGGAAGGGCAGACCGAAAAAAAAGTGGATTGATGGGTTGAAAATCTTAAAAAACCCCCAAAAAAGGATATAAAGTAACCGACATGCAAAAACGGACCAATCATCTACATAAGGGCAAAAAAAAGAGGAAAAGAAAAAAAATTTAAAATTCCTGTCTTTTGAGACTAAAAATGTATCCCAAAAACTTCCAAAATTTTCCGTCCTTTTTCAATCTCCTCCCCCCATTTTGGGGGTGGTCCCGTCATGGATGAGGCCCTTTTCAATTCCCGGGCCCCCCTGCCCCCGGGGGGTGGGGGTTGTAACTGTCTGACACTATGCTCACCCTGAACCTGATGGATGAAGTGGTTGACTTCCTGAGGGGGCATTATGACCCATCAGTCAAGATTTTGGCATTTAAAAAATATTACATGTGTTGATAATCTTTGATGTCCCTTTTCCTCCCTTCTCTCTCTCTCTATTTCCCCTTTATGCCAAAACCTTTAAAAATTTCTGTAACTGTGTTAACCCGTTGCTGCTGATTTTCTTCCATGCCTAGGTCAATGCTTTAGTATATTTTTTCCCCGAAAAATGTGTGTAGTTATATGAAGGACTTGTTTTAAAAAGGGCTTAATTGAAAGAAACAAAATAGTCAAACCCATTTTTTCATCTCTCCAAAAACATACTTATTTCTGCAAACCTCAATAGTATAATCTTTAGGGTATATATAAATTAATGATAATAATTTTATATTATATATATATATATAATTTTATATATATATATATATATATATATATATATATTCTCACCTTTAAGAAAACTCATTCTTTGGGGTTTTCTCCCCCCTGGGCCTCCCCAATCTAACTCTCCTTGCTATTGAATATAACAAAAAAATTGTTCTATTTGGAAAAACCTTTTATTTTTTCTTTAAAATAAACCCCCCTTTGTCTGGTAAATATTTCTCTTGTAGACATTGCCAAAAAAAATTAATAATCTATTTTTAAATATTTTTGTCTCATTTTTAAATTTTTCAATTCTCTGTTTGCTTTTATCTTTTTTTTTCCCTATAATTTCAAAACTAGCCATGGCACCCCAATTGGCAAGTTATTTTTTTAAAGGGTTGCTTTCCTTTTCGGGCCCTTCCATTCAGGCGCTTTACACACTTAATCTTTTTTATATCCCCAAGTGGGGACAGAAAATAAATAAAAGGGAAGCCAGCATCACTGAATGCAAACCAGACACTACCCGTGGTGGTCTGGGCAATCCACATGTGTTCTAAACAGGTAGGGATCAAGGGGACTCTTTTGGTTAAAGGGATAGTGTTCATCTGATTTTGAGATCTTTCAAATTAACAAACAGAACCCCCGGAGATTTTAATGGAAAAATTCAAAATAAAAAAAAATGACTGGAAGAATAATTTTGTTTTTTATGGTATAAGCATTATTCATGTAGAACATGAACATGTGAGACATGAGAAGGTGATTGCACTGGCACAAAACAAATAAAAAGCTAAATATGTTTTGCCATCTCATGAAATACACATTGTGGAATATAGACGATTTTGAATATGCAATGTATATTTTGAAGTTATCTACATAGATTTTTAAAAAAACACTTTCTAGAATCCAGCAGAAATTTACACCAGTAGAATGCTAAAGACTTTTTCTGCAGTTTAGTTTCCTTTATTGTTGTAGAGCATTCTTTTCTATTTCACTTATGCAAAATGAAATCTCAAAATATGTTACACTTTAAGTTCAAAAAATGTTATAAAACAAAACAACTTTATAAGTATATCATAAGAAAATATAAGCATACATAATGAAAAAAGAATCTAAAACGAAAAAGCTCACCTTCTGTTGTGCTTCTCTCTGTTTCTCCATATCCAACAATTGTTGTTGTTGTCTAACCTTCTTCATGAGGTCATCATCCTGATGACTGGGTGGTTTTCCAGGCCCTCCATGCATGTGTCGTTGCTGTCCCTGCTGCTCCAAAATTGGATGTTGCATGGATACTTTCCATGAAAGTTCATCTTTTATGAGATATACAATATATTTCTATAAGCTTTTTCATCACTTATTGGAAACCTTTTTGGTAGAAATTTATATAAATGCTATCATTAATGACCATATCATTGAATCATGAGACAAATATGATTATCTATGAGCCATATCACGGAGGGATATACAACACATATAGTACTTGAAGGTTTTAACAAACTCGAAACAGACTAAAGATTAATATCATCATGTCCTAGAATTCATTGTCAAAATGAGTTTTGCATATCATGTCCATTACATCTGTTCTATAAAAGACATGAAGACTTGCACAAAATGGTCTACCTATCACATTTCAATTATATGCAAATCAATCTACTATACATACTTTTATACTAAAATGATATGTGAAAAAAGATAATAGTTTCAAATGATTGTCACTCTCTACTTCTTCCTTTCTATAGACAGACTGACAAATCAGTCAGTAGAGCATCTTGTGGCCTCTTATCGTCAGTCCTAGCGCATCCAAGGGCACATAAAGCAGAGACAATAAATGTCCACTCAATTCGATCTTTCTTTCTACCTCAAAACTTGTCTTAAGCATGCCTTTCAGCTCTACTTCAAAAGTTCTTCTCCATGTGCCCCTAGGCCTCCATTTTTTAGTCACTTTTCACTAGTCACTTTTCTTTCTTTTGAGATTGTTATTCATAAAACAAGAATTCTATTGTTGTGGATGACCAGCTATAAACTGATGCCATTTGAACAAGTGAAAAGTCACAAAGAACTAATAAACTATGTCATGTTTCACTGATTCATACTTAAATAATTTGTCACCGTCAGGGCTGTGAATAAATGTATAAATTCATGTTAGCTGAAGATACAAATAACTTAACAAACTGTTCCTTCATTTTATTCTTGTCACAATATGACAAATTAATTGCACTCATAAACATAAAAAAACATTATTTGATCACTAACTAATGGAACAACGATTTGCTAGCCTTTTTTACAAAAGCGTAAAACAACCACAAGGTGTATTTTGTTTACCTGTGAACGCTCCATCCAAGGACTGAAATAAAAAGTAATCAAATATATATATAAGGGCATACTTCAGGTGTTTTTAAAAACACAGCACTATATAAATATGTTTAAATTATTCATTATATCAGCCTGACAATTAAAATTCAGTACATAACATTATAAAGTGTGAATATTATGAGAAACAGGAATGACAGTTTAGCAATTGTAGACTATCTGTTTATTGTCCACAATATTTTTGAAATATTTGATCAAACAAAATCTTGAAACACATTCAAGAATATGGTGAAAAAGTCACCACTAAAAAATAATTACTAAACACATACAGAAAAATAAAACAAACGAAACTCACCATCATCTGATGCCTCCTGATTTTGTTTTTGGTCCCTCTAAAAAGATATTGATTAATGAAACA
>JADZMA010001765.1:0-15152 GCA_020796225.1 Arion vulgaris
CACTGGGGGGCCCCAGCCCAACGTTCCGGTTGCCCTTTCTCAGCAAACATGGATGACCAACGGGGAACTGGAGTCCCCCGGGATGGCGAGACTTGGACTTGCCTTTAACTTTTCCGCCTTTGCCACGTCCAGACATGATTAATAGTTAGTTAGCTGGTTTTCCCAAAATAAAACGCAAACAGACTACAAACGTTGAATATAAAAAACACTGTTTGTTTGGTTTGTTTGGTTGGTTAAGCCTCTATGTCCCGGCACCCCCCTTTCAACCTAAGACATATGTTTTTTTGGTTATATCAGGGCGTATTGGCCTTTTTTTTGGTGTGCATGGGCCTGGGACTTGTCCTGGTGTGGACTGTGTTTTTATCTGTGAATGTCTTAATAAGGACATTTGGTCTTGGTCTGTTTGTCCTAATAAGGACATTTGTTCTTGGTCAGTTTGTCCTAATAAGGACATTTGGTCTTGGTCAGTTTGTCCTAATAAGGACTTTTGGGGTTTGGGTCTGTTTGTCCTAATAAGGACATTTGGTCTTGGTCAGTTTGTCCTAATAAGGACATTTGTTCTTGGTCTGTTTGTCCTAATAAGGACATTTGGTCTGCTTGTCCTAATAAGGACATTTGGTTTTGTCATTTTGTCCTAATAAGGACAGTTGGTCTTGGTCTGTTTGTCCTAATAAGACATTTGTCTTATCATTTGTCCAATAAGGACATTTGGTCTTTTTTAATGGACATTTGGTCTTGTCTCCCTAATAAGGACATTTTGTCTTGGTCAGTTTGTCCTAATAAGGACATTTGGTCTTGGTCTGCTTGTCCTAATAAGGACATTTTGTCTTGGTCTGTGTATCTTGTCTAGCTGGCGTTGTCATGTCGGATCTGGTTGGGGTCTACATAGAGATTTGATCTAGTAATTGGTGGCAGTGTTTTTATAATAGACTAAGACCAGTGCTTCTATTCTAACTATTTTGGTTTTTAACTACTTTGAAAACTATTTATATTCCTAAACCTCCCCAACCCTCTCTCCTAAAAACCCCCTTCCCCCCGGGGTACCCCTAACCCCCCCTAATACACCCTCCTCCCAACCACACCCACCCCCCCTCCCAACCCCAAGAGCCCTCCCCAACCAGTTTTTGGGACCCATACTCCTCCCTCCCCAGTCTTTGTCTAGTTTCCCAGTTGGTGATCTGGCGCTGAGAAGACCCTGCCCTGATAAGGACCGATCACCTATTGTTTGTCCCTTGTAATGGTGGAGATGGGACCTCTTGTAGTTGTCTTGTCCTAACTTGTTCTTTAAGACATCTTCAGGGTTTCTTGAGGGATGTTGGTCTGTGTTCTGGGCCCCTGAAAATGGCATTTTTGTGTCTGTTGGGTGCTGCCCTGATAAGGCATTTTGTGTTGATCTGGCTTGTGTGATTTTTATATTTCATGCTTGGATCTTGTTATGTATTGTTTGACCAGCTGTTGTGTTTCTCGAGGGCGTCATGTCCACATATGTCCTATATGCCATTGTATATTTCTGTCTTTAAAGTGTTGCTCTAGTTGTGTTCTGTGTTGCTGATATTTCTGGCAGTGTAGTAAAGTGTTCTACTGTGTTTTTCCCCCTCGCAGTGCTGCATATAGGTTCCAGCAGGCTAAAATTCCTTTGCCCAGTTTCAGACGTAGCAGTTTTCTGTTTACAGGGATTTTTAGCTCATCCTGGATTTGGCTCTTTCTTGCTGGGGTTTTCAGTAAGGCATGTGCGAGTCTACCCTTTGAGCTGGAGTTCCAGGCCTCTGTCCAGTCATTGTTTATTGTGTTGGTTATTATGCTCTTGATCTCCCCTGGTCCCAAACCCATCTTGATTTTTCTTGAGCTGCTTCTACCTTTATTTGCTTCTTTGTCTGCTTGTTCATTTCCAACTATGCCAACATGTGATGGAATCCCCAAAGATGTTAATGTGAAATCCCCATATGGTTTGTCTTGTGTGTGTATGTAGTATTGCTTCTACGATGTCCGGTCTTTGGCCATCATGGTGATTTAATAGGTCTCACAGCGGATAATAGTCTGTGAGACCGTGATCTTCTGGGGGTATTCTGTAGCAATTTCGTCTTTCAGAATACGTTATCTCCTGAATACTGATGTTGATTTGGCAGTCTATAGCATTGTTTTATTCCCATTTGGGTATAACAATCCCATACCCAGTTGTTCGTCCTCCCCTTGGGTCCGTCTGAAAAATCTGGACATCGTTTTCAGCGTGTTGTTTGATGTATTTGTTGGCAGTGGACTTTAGTTTCCATGGTTCTGTGCTTCCTTTTTCCCTTTGGATGTTAAAAGGTGTCTGTCTGTGGTGTGATGAGCTCCCATGGTGGGATTACTGCTGTATGCAGTTTTCTTTTTTTCACTAGCTTCTTGAGGAGGGTACCTGCCCAGCTCAATTGTTTTTCCACCCCTTTTGTATTGTCGATAGAGACTTTTCTTCCACTGTCTTCTGTGTTTATGCTGCGTGTGCTGGGTGTTGTGTGTCATTGCCCATCTTAGCCCAGTGGTTTAGCCTGAGTTCTTTTTTCTTAGGCTAAGTGGATAACACCTAAGGCTACTTCTACGGCTTCAGAGGAGATCCTTTCATGGTCCTGCTATAGTAGCAGGCTCTGCTTTGAATACTATCTAGCTTGCTTTGGTTGTGCCTTTACTCCCTACACAATACTGGGGTAGAAAAAAACACGCAGAGTCTTGCCTTAAATACTTCCCAACTTTGCGCGAAGCGAGACGCGATTGGCCAAACGGTAGAACCGCAGCCTGCCGATTGGCAACCGTCCTCGCGTTTTACCACTGCTGTCATATATAAACAGTTGAGCGGGTCCCAGAACACCAGTTTTTCATCAACATCATCAACGTATGGAACATTTTCGGAACATCATTTTCTTTTTCATCAGGCAACCCATCAACACCCCATTTTCACCCATTTTTTTTCATCGTTTTTCCCCCCCCCAAGACGTCAGACCTGCAATAAACCGGACAGAACATTTTTCACCCTCATTTTTGTTCCTTTTTAAAAACAGTTGGCTTTTTCTCCCAAAGAAAAAATAAGACCAGTGCTTATAAGACCGTGATATTAGATATATAAATAGAAAATTTAAAAAAGTTTTCCATTTTTTTTTAAAACATGGAACCAGTAAAATAAAAGCTACGCTCAAAGGGGATGCCCAAAACCCCACTATTAACCCCTCCCCTGTAACAATACCAAAAAACTAAAATAAACAGGCAAATTAAAAGGGAAACTGGGCTAAACCAACCCCAAAAAATTATGAGAAAAAACAACCCACTTGGGGGGGGTTTGGGGCAAAATGTTGGTTAAGGGGACTCCGAGGGTTTAAAAAAACGCCATTCCCCATTAAAAATTCAGACACGGTGTCTTTTAAACATTTAAAGGACACCATCAACACCAGCTTTTTTGACAAAGTAAAACACCACATAAAAAACGACTTGGGGACCGGCACACAAATACAGATAAAAATACTCATTGAAAAAACAACATTTGTGGAAAAAGGGAGTACCACCATATTTACAGGACGAACATTATACAACATCACAAATTAGAAAACCAAAAAAAAAAATTCAAAATACAGAATTTAAAAAAAAACAAAAAAAACAGAGTGGGGTTGCCCCAAAGGGAGGGAAAAAAACCCGGCATCTCATACAAAAAAAACAATAAAAGAAACACCCAACCTCCCTGAAAATTCTGTCCAATTGGGGGATAAAAGGCTATGAAAAACCCCGGTGCAGGTATTAAAGGGACCGGAAAACCCGGTTTACGACCCCCAAAACTGCCCAGCCAGAAATTGCAAACTGCACAGGACCCATGTGCGGGGCCTTTGGCCCCGAGTACAGGAAGACCATAACAAAAAAACAAAACAAAAAATGTCCAACAAAAGTATCTCCCCAACCAACTACCAAAAGAAAGAAAATCATACCCCCCTCCTACAGCAAACAAAAAGAAATACACCCCAAAGCCCCAAACAAACAAGAACACACCCCCCACCATACAGATACCAAACAAGATGAAACAGGCCACCACAACAAAATGTCACAGAAAGAAAAACCAACAACAGAAGAGAAAACGCCAAAGGCAAAAAAAGACACCAAAAAAAGGGGGAACAATAAAACAAGAAATCAGAAGATTCACAGAGCCAAAAGAAATGAAGAAATCCTGAAAGAATAGAAAGGGAAAAGAAACTCCCCCAGGAAAAAAAACCATAAAAAATTAATCCTAAAATAACAAAACAAGACACAGAATGGAAATTAAAACCAACACGAATCGGACATAAAAACGACCCAAACATTGGGGGGCCAACAGACAACAAACCTGAATAAACAGGACCACTAGGCCCAGTCCAGAAAAAACATCTGACATAGTACACTGACAACAAACACAATAACAGTAAAATTTTCAAAATGAATAAAAAATATTAAATTAATCAATGGAACTAGGGCCAGATTGAACCTGCTTCCATGATAAAAAAAATCAAAAGACCATACCAAAAATTGATGCTGCAGGAAACCTTTGCAAAAAGACCCGGGGTTTAAAGTATAGGATACAATACATTTAGAAATGTAGAGCCGGGCCCCAGGGGAGGGGTTATGTTAGTCCCGAGACTTTAAAAAATTAAAGCTGGGAAATATTCAACTCAAAAAACATAGGGGGGTTAGCATAACAATGCATAATGGGGGGGTTAAAAATTAAAAACTTTTATCCCCAAAAAACTACACCAATGAAGCTTTAAAACCACTTACAGACAAATCCAACAAAATTAAGTTTTAATCCCACCCCAAACGGGTGCCTCGGGGAAAAATGGCAACTTCAAGCAACCTTCATCCTAAATGGTCGTTTACCGAATCAACCCAATGGCAAATGGAGGATTTGAAATCACCTCCCTCCCCCCAAAATCTCCGCGCCAGGGGGGAGACTCGGGAAGACAACTCAGACCCCCTCCCAATCGAAATAAACCCGAACAACATTCAACTTTAAAAAAACATAAACCACCAACTCCCAAAAAACAAAGGGGGAAAAATTAGCCTAGAACTAATGACATTGACATCAAAAAAATCAATACAACAAATGTAGACACATTGAAAAAAACCTAAAAACAAAAATACAAAATGCAAAAACACATACCAAATCCCACTTTAAAAAACTTTTAAGCTAAAACCCCCGGAAAAAAAGAAAAAACCCCCGTCCCCTGGTGGACAGACAAATGCTCAGAAAAAGTTAAAAAAAAAAACAGGGCTCTGGACAGAGCAGAAAGAACAAAACAGAAAAACCCTAAAAAAATACGACAACAAAAATGAATGAACAAAATTTTTAAGAAAAGGTCACTGGAGAATTTTTCAGACAATGTTTTTAAACATCAAAAACAACAGTATGGAATGCTGAACTGATAAAAGGTGAAACAGACAGAAAACCAAAATCCCAAACCTAAAAAGGGGGTACCGGCCCCGGACAAAAAAAAAGCCAATGCACTCCCCCCTTCACTTCCCCATTGGAAAAACCCTGCCGGGGGTTGGAAGAAAACAAACACTGGGGGAACTAGGAAAGGGTAAAAAAGGCTGAAAGTTGAATGGGTAAAAGTGGGGTTTGGCTTCCCTTGGTGGGGTTATGGCCTGTTCAACCAAGTCTGGTCGGGGGAAAAATCCCAAATTATGGAAAACAGCTACCATCACCCCTTACAAACCCTGATAAAGCCCCGAAGGATGCCAACTCCACGGGCCCTTAAATCCTCACATCACACCTAGGAAAATCTGCAATTTCCCGAATCACTTCCCCATGCCACAACCTGCCCCTCCCCTTTAAAAAAACCCTGCCCTTTCAAACTTAAAAGGGGAAAAAGCCGGGCGAAAGAAAAGAAAACCGCTTTTTTTCCGGGGCCCTTGTGAATGCGGGAAAAAAGGTCACTCTTAAAATCAAAAAAATGGGCATAACAGGAAGGGCTTACGATCATACAAAACTTCATGGGACAGATATTCACAGTCACAAAAAATAACGAAACATCATCCCAAGAAAAAGAAAATGGACCCCCGGGATCGAATATCCCCCAAAATTTTTTCGTTTGGAAAATGACTTGGGGAGGGTTACAGACATGAAAAAATTTTTTCCCATTTGAATATCCTATAAAACGGCAAAAAAAATTATTTAAAATTAAAACATTTGAAAAAAATTTAAATGGGGGGGGAAGGGGGGGGGTTTAAAAATTAATACAAAAAAAAGTGGGATAATTTTGTGGGGGAAATCAGGAAGGCGCCAAAATCAATGGGAAAAAAAAAATAAACAAAAGCATGGTTTCCCTGGGCTTTGTTTAATCAAGGCCTTGGTGGCAGGCACATTGCCTCCAAAAAAAGTGGGGGATAACATGCTGTTATCAATAATGGGGGGGACCCAAAACCCCCAAATGTTATTCTACAAGGCGTTTATCAGAAAAAATTTACGCTAGTTTGTGTACGAAGCCCGGCACCCTCAAGCCAAGCTAGATAGTATTAAAAAAGGGGCCCCTGGCTACTATAGCAGGGGCCAGGGGTCTCCTCTGAAGCCGTAGGTACCTTGGTGTTATCATTACCCAAAGAAAAAAAAGAACTCAGGCTCAACTACTGGGCTGATGGCAATGACACAAACCCCCAGACACGCAGCATCCAACACAGAAGACAGTCAGAAGAAAAGTCTTTTCCAAAAACAGAAGGGGGGGGGAAAACCCAAATTGAGCTCCATCCCTCCTAAAAAACTAGTGAAAAAAAAAAACGCACACAGTAATCCCACCAGGGGACTCATCACACCACAAACAGCACAACATCCAAGGAAAAAAAGGAAGCCAGAACCATGGAAACTAAAGCCCACTGCCAACAAAACATCAAACAACAGCTAAAAACGATGCCCAGATTTTCCCAAACGGATCCAAGGGGACGGACGAACAACTGGGTATGGGGTTTTATACCCAAATGGGGAATAAAACAATCTATGACTGCCAAATCAAAATCAGTATTCACGGCAGAGCAAAGGCTATTCTAAAACACGGGAAATTGCTACGAATACCCCCAGAAGATCACAGATATTATCCGGGGCGACCATAAAATCCCAAGGGCCAAAACCGACATCTGGCTTCTCCCCAAAGCTTCAATATTTACTTTCATTGGGTTCCATCCAATTTGGTATTTGGGGAAATGAACAAGCAGACAAAGAAGCAAAAAAGGTAGAAGCAGCTAAGAAAAATAAAGATGGGTTTGGGACCAGGGAGACAAAGCATAATAACCAACACAATAAACAATGACGGGACAGGGGCCGGGAACCCCAGCTAAAAGGGTAGACTCGAAATGCCTTCTAAAAACCCCAAAAGAAAGACCCAAAACCAGGATGAGCAAAAAATCTAAACAGAAAACTCAGTCTGAAACTGGGCAAAAATTTTTTACCTCTGGCCCCTTTTAAAAGCAGGGGGGGAAAAAACCGTGGCACTTCACCCTCCTTCAAAAAACCAAAACCTAAAACATTTAAAGACAGAAAATAAAAGGAATGGACATGGGGGACAGACGCCCTCGAGAAACAAAACAGCTTAAAACAATACATAACAAGACCCAAGCATAATTTAAAAAACATCACCGCCGATCCCAAAAAATGCCCTTATCGGGGCGCAGACAGACACAAAATGCCATTTTCGGGGCCAAAACAGCCAACTCCTCAAGAAACCCTGAAGATGGTCAAAAGAACAAGTTGGAAAGACAACAAAAGAGGCCCCCCATCTCCCCTTCAGAAAAAAAACAACTGGTGACGGCCCTTTTTCACCGGGGGGCTTCTCACCCCAATCTACCAACTGGGCCCAAAAAAATTAAGGGGAGGGGGGGTATGGGTCCTTTCTCTGGGGTTTGGGGGGGGGGTTTTTGGGTGGTTTGGGGGGGGGTTTTTGGGTGGGGGGGGGGGGGGGAAGGGTGGGGGGGGAAGGGGGGGTGGGGTTTTAGGAAATAAATATTTTTTCAAGTGTTAAAAACCAAAATAGTTGAATAGAAGATTTTCTTAGTCTATTATAAAAACACTCCCACCAATTACTAGATCACATCTCTATGTAGCCCCCGGAGGATCCACATGACAACGCCAGCAGACAAGATACAAACCAAGACAAAATTCCTTATTGGAAAAATGCCCAAGACCAAATGTCCTTTTAGGACAAGACCAAGACCAAATTTCTTATTAGGACAAGAACCAAGAAAATGTCCTTATTGGGACAAGCAGCCCAAGCCCAAATGTCCTTATTAGGAAAAACAGCCCAAGACCAAATGTCCTTATTAGGACAAACTGACCAAGCCCAAAATTCCTTATTGGGACAAACTGCCCAAACCAAATGTCCTTATTAGGACAAACTGCCCAAGCCCAAATGTCCTTATTGGGACAAACTGCCCAAACCCAAATGTCCTTTTGGACAAACAAAAAACCCCCAAAAAACCCAAAAGAAAATGTCCTTATTAAAAAAGGCCCCCAAACCCAAGGCCAAAGCCCAAAATTCCTTTTTGGACCAGAAAAAAAAATTCCTTATTAGGACAAACGCCCAAGACCAAATGTCCTTATTAGGACAAACGACCAAGCCCAAATGTCCTTATTAGGACAAACAGACCAGCCCAAATGCCCTTTTGGGAAAACTGCCCAAAGAAAAATTTTTTGGACAAACGCCCAAAGCCCAAAAATGCCCTAAAGGAAAAGAAAACCAAATGTCCTTATTGGACAAACAGCCAAAAGAAAAAATGTCCTTTAGGCCGTCGGTTGCCCTGGAAAAACCCGGACCAAATGTCCTATTAGGCCAGCCAAAGACCAATGTTTTTAGGACAAACAGCCAAGCCAAATTCCTTTTAGGACAAACATCAAGACCAAATGTCCTTATTAGGAAAAGCAGCCCAAGCCAAAGCCCTTTTTAAAGCAATCACGAAAAAAACACAGCCCACACCAGGACAAGTCCCAGGCCACATGGCCCATAAAAAAAAAGGCCAATCGCCTTTTAAAACCAAAAAAGACTATGTCTTGGGTTGAAGGGGGGGTTTGGCCACATAGAGCAACCCACCCAAACAAACAGAACACCACAAACAACATAGACCCCATCACCCAAAAAAAAACCCACCAAAAACACCAAAAAACCCCCAAACTAAAAAACGCTCACCCATCAAAAAAAAGTCAATCCCCCCATCTTGGGTAGGGCAAGACACAGAAAAGGGGGAAAAACCCCCCAATAGAAACCCGACGACCGCAGGTGTGAAAAAAAAAAAAGGTGCTGAAAGCCGAAAAACCAAACTGCCCTGGTGACAAGGAAGGCGGGGAAAGCTCAGCCTCTTTCAAAGTGTTGAAACAGGTTCCCCCGAAGTATCTCATCCAAGGCAATGTCAATCAGAAATCGTTTGGAAGAATCTTCGACGAATCTCCAAAGCAGCCGCCTGGCCCCTACAACAAACGTAGTCCTACTTCAGGAGATCCGGGCCGCTGTTCCCCCCTGCTGCCCGGGGAGCTCGCCAAAACGCCGTTAAGGGGGGCCAAAGCTGTCCCAAATATACCACCACAATAAATCCCCCCCCAAAAACCCACCGGCCCTTTTTAGGCCTCCAAAACCCCATTAAAAATAATTTTCTTGCAAAGTTGATAACAAAGAACATTCAATGTTATTTGATTTACATACATAAAAGAGGTTGTCAAAAAAACGTTCCAAACCCCCACCCAAAAAAAACCCCCCAGAAGTCAAAGACAGTGGGAAGGAGTGCCTTCGTTTATTGATTTTTTTTTTTTTTGTTCTAAATTTTTCTTCCTTTCCCCCCCAAACGTTTCCGATTGTCCCGTCAACCCCTATTCTACAAGACATTGTCACCCCAAATAAAAAAGGGACCAAAAACATTACAATGGGAGGGGAAATTTCAACCATCACACACAACGACAAACTCGGACAGAAAAAAACGCAAAAGAAAAAAGCTATAACAACACAAAAAAGAATACTGGGGAAATATTCACTCGAGACCATAGACACACCTTCCCAAAAGGAACAGAAACAAATATCAAAAACAAACACATATCACAAGAAGGAAATCAAAATAGACAAATTTTTCACAGAATTTTTCCCAAAAATTTGCAAAAAAAGAGCACGTCTCAAAAAAACTACAATTCACAGACCCAAACAGTAATTTGACATAAACATGACACTACAAACAAAAAAATCACCACACGGAAATTTAACGACACCCATTGCAAAACAAGTTTTTACAGACACAATAAAAAATTATTAGAAGACTAAAAAAATGCCCCTCGGATAATCTAAAAAACTACTGGGACCTACTCAAAAACACAGTTAAAAAAATTACCAAATACTACAAACAAATACAGAAAGAATCAAACGACAAACAAAATACTAGAAAAGCCCTAAGTTAATGAATTAGGGAAAAGGGGACCCAAATACACACTCAATGATGAACTAATTAATACAAACAACATACCTACCAAGGGGCCTATAGACAAAACAACATCAACCCCGAAATACCCTCTAGAGACTTTTTTAAAATAGAAAAACACAGACAGAAACAAAACTTTAAAGAAATTCAGTGAAAAAGGGGGCAGGGTATTTTTAACCTTGGGCCGGGAAAATTTTTTTCGTCAAAAAAAACCGCCCAAAACAAAAAACCCTCTAGCCCCCAAAAACCCAAAAACCCAAAAAGCACTAAACACATTACAAGAAAGTAAACGCCAGGACCAGACGGGCAACCATGGTTTTCAAAAAAATTTTTCCCCAAATGGCCACTCCTAAAAAGATTTAAAAAATCCTAAAAAAAAACCAACTACCAAATAGCATGAATCAACAACATAACACACTAATCCCAAGGGTAAAACAGATACCAACAAACTAAAACTAAAAAATATCCTTAAAACGATTACAAAATACTAACTAAAACCTTTGATCAAAATTTGCCCCTTCATGAAAGACTTAGTTCCCGACCCAAGGGGATAAAAAGGGAAAAATCTAAAACACCCTTTTGAGACATAATTCAATACTCCCCGATAAAAACATACAAACATCAATATTATCCCCTTTGACCAAAGAAGGCCTTTGAAGAGTCTCACACGAATACCCGATACGTTACACGAATGCAATATAGGCCACCTACGCCATGGATAAAACTTTTGTATAAAAACCCAGAAACGCACTGATCATAAATCACAACCTATCAGAACCAATATTAATAAAAAAAATCAGTGGGCAGGGATGCCCCCCATCGCCTTTTTTACTATTAGCGCTGGAACCATTACTGGAAAAAATTGCAGCCGAAATTTAAGGGGACCTTTTTACCTGGACTGGGAGAAAAAAAAAATTGCATTGCGGCAATTTTTCCCCCTAACAAACCCTCCATAAAAATCTCCAAACTTTGTGTAGGGGGTAAAAAGGGTAAATTGGGAAAGGGAAAAATTTTTCAAACCCTTTAACCCCCTCTGAAAAATTTTTCCCAAAAAAACCCTTTTTGGCAAAAAATTATTTGTCCCGTAAAAAACCGGGAAAAATCAAATAAAAAAACACGATATTCGGGAGAAAAAAGATATAAAAAGTTTAAAAAATTTTAAGTTTTTTTCCTTAAAAGGGAAAAACCCCCCTCAGGCCTTTTTAAAAAAAAAAACTCCCGATGCCCTAATTAAACAGAAAAAAGGCGGTCCCACAACTAAAAAACCAAAAAACCCAAAAATCTTTTAGGAGCTTAAAAAAAACCCACGTCATTTCACCCTATACCTAAAAACTTACCCAATCCAACCCCCATTTTGGGGCAACCCAAATTTTACCCTGTTAAAATAAAAAATAATAAACCAAAAACAAAACCCGCAAAAAAGATATATAAACATCTAATTAAAACACAAAAACCGATAAACAACAGAATAAAAAAAGGGAAACCATTTTTCACAGACTAACAGATTTTTAGAAACTTACATAAAAGCAAAAATCTAAACAACAAAAAAATCAATAATTCTCTTCAACATCACACCGGGAGATACAGGACAGTCAAGGATGTTACCCCCGCAACAAAAAAAACAAAAACAGAAGACCATATTTTCTTCCATTGCAACACAATACAACTAGATTAAACTACCAAACAACAATGAAAACAAACAAATAGCCTATGAATCTTTGTTCCACCCCCCAAAAAAACCAAAAAGCATTCAGTTTTGGCGAATTTCGCACCCGGTTGGGTGGGAAAAAAAAAATACGAAACGACAATCAAAATTTGACTATTTGCCCTTTCGAAAAGCCATTTCGAATGCAAAAACGATAAAATAAAGTCATACCAAAACGCAACAAAAAATAACACCCAAAACTGGGAGATGTCCCCCCAAATCCGGGGAAAATATGAACAATTATTAATTACCTAAGAACCACAAAACTAAGCCAATCACAGGACGAACACAAAGACCAATCCCAAGAAAAAAAAAGCAATAAAATTGAAAATTGGGGATTCCCCAAAAAAAAAATGAAACAAAAAATTTCCCCCCTAACCCGAAATAAAGTATCACCTAAATTTTAATTTTTTTTTATTATTGGGAGCATTTATTAATTATGTATGAAAAATTTTTTAAATTTTTTTCCTTACCAGTATTTAATATAATTTAAAAAAAAAAAAAAAAAAATAATCAATTGGTTTTTTAAGGAAAAAAAATTAAAAAAATAAAAAAAAAAAAAAAAAAAAATTTGGGCTTTTAAAAAAAAAAAAAAAAAAAAATTGGGGTGATGGAGGGGCCAAAAAAGGGAACAAAATACAGCACATCTCTGACTTTTCTTTCTTTATAAAGATAATTTACAAAAAAAAACGTTTGAAATAAAAATTTTTTTTTACATTTATATTTTTGATTCTTTTTGAAAAAAAAAAAAAAAAACCGGGAAAGCCAAAGGCTGTACCAATGGGGAAAAAAAAAGCCGGGAAAGGAAACACACATCTACATTTAAAAGTTAAACAGGTTCACCCCGATACTGGTATCTCATCCAAGGCAATTCAATCATGAACTCGTTTGTGAAAGACCTTTCGGCGAAACTCCCCGAACTGGCCGCCGGCCCCCCCCAAACGTAGTAATCACTTCTAGGGGGATCCAGACCGCTGTTCCCCCTGTGCCCGGGGAGTCCCAAACACGCCGTTAGCGGGGTACCAAAACTGAATTTCCCACGGAACCCCCCCCAAAACCGGTTTTCGGGTGTTTTTTTTTCCTTTTTCTTTCGGGTTTAAAAAAAATTGATTTTGGTTCTAAAAAGACGAGTTGCTCTAAAAGGGGAAAAGTTCCGACACCACCCAAAAAAAACCCCTGGTAAAGACGGAAAGGGAAATCCTTTTGGTTAATTTTTTTTTTTTTAAAAAATCAAAAAAATTTTTTCCCTTTCCCCCAAAAATATCCAAATTTGTCCCATAAGGGGGGTTTGATATTCACTAAAATATTCAAAAAAAACTAAAGGGGTGGTGTTCCCGGTACCCTCTGTCAAAGGCGTTGGACTTGGGGATCGGCAAACCCTTTTTTTCCTGGGATGGGGTAAAAAAAAGCAGTTTCTACGTAAGGACATTGTTAATTTTTTTTTTAGTCTGCATTTTTCACCTATTTCACAAAATTTCCCCACCTTTTTTAAAACAGAACAACAATATCGGTAAAAAAAGCGGGTTCAAAAAAGGTTTTAAATAAAGTTTTTAAAAAAATCCTGGAAAAAATGCCTTTTTGGGGGGAAATGTATACACTATTTTCCGGGGGTTCTCGTATAGTAGACCACTGATTCTCCATTAAAAAAAAACCCGATAACAAAAAAATTCAAAGAAGGGGAAAAAAAAAAGTCACACGTGGTGTTAAGGGGGTCCCCATCTAAATAAACCCCCCCGACGTTGCTTGACTTGGTGATCGGACGAGAACCGGGATTTTCAACGTGGTATGGCCTGAAAAGTAGTTTCCGATAGGTACATATAGTTGTACTATTTTAAATTTATTCTATTTTATGTGTATGGGGCTTTTTACTCATAGCCCATCTGCAGGCCCCCAACAAATATTCTTAAAACAAGGCAGCCAAAGCCGTATCTATTTGGGTTTTTGGGTTTTTAACAAAACTCATTGTGAAACCCTTTAGGAATGCTAATTGGGGTAAATTTGTTTTGGGCCCTGAAAAGGGGCCCGGTGATGTAAATCAAAGGTTGTTGTTAACCTCCCCAAACCGTAGAGGTACGTCCCTGACGCAGGGCGTCCCACATCCCCCTTTTTACCGTCTTCCTTGGCGTGCTGGTGAGGTGACTGCGTCCGAATGGTTTTTTAGGAAAAATTGAGAACACCTCCGGGTTTTTTTGATGGACCAAAATTCTTTTGACACCCCTCTGCGGGAAGACGACGAATAGCGGGGTTTTGGGGATACCATGTTTCACGCAAAACTTGCGTGGTACTCCTCCCCCAATCCACCCCTTTTCCCGTCCCAAAATTTTTTTTAAAAATTTTGCTTTTTTTTTGTTTTTTTTTAACCCCCTTTGCCGGGCCCCCTTTTTCCCCAAACTTTCGGTTTAAAGGGCGTTTTCCGTGGCCTTGGGCCGGGACTTTTCCCGGGGGTTTGGCTGTTTTTTATCGATTTCTTTGGACATTTTCTTGGTCTGTTTCCTAATAAGGGCATTTGTTTGATTTTGTCCTAATAAGGACATTTGGGCTTGATGTTTGTCCAAAAGGACATTTGGGTTTTCTTTTGTCCAATAAGGGCATTTGGGCTTTAGTTTGTCCCCAAAGGGGCATTTTGTCTTGTCAGTTTTCCTAATAAGGACATTTGATTGTCAGTTTTTCCTAATAAGGACATTTGGGCTTGTCAGTTTGTCCTAAAAGGACATTTGGTCTTGTCATTTTCCTTAAAGGGCATTTGGGCTTGGGCAGTTTGTCCCAATAAGGACATTTGGTCTTGTCTGTTTGTCCAAAAGGACATTTGGTCTTATCTCTTGTCCATGGGGCATTTGTCTTGGCTTTATCTTGTCTAGCTGGTTTTCGGGTCCTGGCTCTCTAATGAGATGGATCAGTAATTTGGGAGTGTTTTTAATAGACAAGACCATCTTTATTTAATATTTGGTTTTTCTTTTAAAAAAATTTTATTCCCAAAACCTCCCCCCCAAACCCCTCCCCAATTTCCCCCTTAGGTTAAAGT
>JADZMA010001766.1:0-15138 GCA_020796225.1 Arion vulgaris
AAGTGGTAGAAGGAGTTGGGAAGAAGAAGGAGACAAATCAGACAAATCTAACAGATATGAAGACAAATACATGGACAAATCTAACAGATATGAAGACAAATACATGGATAAATCTAACAGATATGAAGACAAATACATGGATAAACCCCAACAGATATGAAACAAATACATGGACAAATCTAACAGATATGAAAAAATAGAACATGTGTTTGTCAAGTTCAAATCTACATGAATGAATAAGTTGAGAGAAATAGAAAAAAGGACTGAAACAAGAAAGTGGAAAGAAAGAAAGACAGTAATAAAAAACTGATTAAGATTGTGAATAAACTTGTAACTTTTCCATTTGTTTTTCTAAACTTTAAAAGATTCATATTTAATTGTCTGGTGTTTGAAAGACCCTGGATATTTCAAATAAAACAATATAACTGCAACCAGACACGAACAATAATTAAGAGATTTACTGTTGGATACTATAGTAACTAGTAGAACAAATAAAAGGGCTATGTCAATGAATAAAATATTCTTATTTGAGGATCTAAATTACTAATTCTCTGAAGTAGGAAGGGCTCGCCTAATGGAGAACACTGATAATAGGAAACAAACCTTTCCGAAAGTCAGCAGAAGCATCGTACTGGTGTTTCTGTCTGTTTTGCATATGTTTCTATCTGTTTTTCTTTCTCTGTTTCTTCTTTCTATCTGTTTCTTTTCTATTCTGTCTTTTTTCTCCTCTGTCTTTTTCTGTATCTATTTATACTCTGTCCTGCGTATGCTTCTATCTGTGCTTGTCTCTGTGTCAGTTTATGTTTCTTCTCTGTTTCTGTCTCTATATCTTTTTATTCTCTGTATTTGTTTCTGTCTCTTCTCTCTGTTTCTGTTTGTATCTCTGTCTCTTTTATGTCTCTTTTTCTTTTCTTTTTCTTTATAGGTTTATAAAAATATTTCTTATCTTTCTGTCTCTGTTTCTATCTCTATTTGTTCTCTGTTTTGTGTCTTTATATGTTTCTTTTTCTTTACTGTATCTGTTGCTGTCTCTGTTCTGTTTCTATTTCTTCTCTGTCTCTGTGTCTTTATATGTTTCTGTATCTTTACTGATCTGTTTCATCTCTGTTGCTTTTTGTCTCTGTGTTTTTATATGTTTCTGTATCTGTTTCTGTATCTATTGCGTCTCTTTTCTTCTATGTCTCTGTTTCTGTTTCTTTAAAGGTTTCTGTCTCTGTTGCTGTCTCTGTTTCTGTCTATGTCTCTGTTTTCTGTCTGAATCTTTTCTGCAGCTGTTTATTTGTTTCTCTCCTGTTAGTCTTTCTACGACATATGTCAATGAATGGTTCTATTCTTAACTCCCCGGAAAAAAGGGGGAATTGATGAAAAGAAACCAACTAAAAATAAATTTTGCTATAATTATAGGTTGAAGTTAAATATTTGCAGGGTTAAACATCCAGTAAACAAATAGCACTAATAATAATAATAATAATTAATTTCCTCTCGTACCGTTGCCATTACATAGGCCTCAAGTAGTAATTTCCCCATACCGCTCTTCCTGGACAACTGCTCAACCCATCCATGGAACTGAGACCGATATCTTCCCCTAAGTTCGTTTCAGGTCTTTTTAGGTCGATCTCTCTTTCTGGAACCCTTTGCATTCCTTTCAATGCCTGCTTTGATATTCGTTGATCATTTCTCCTCAGATTGTGCCCAACAATCTCCATCTCTCTTTCTTATAAATTGTCACTAGTGGTTGACAGACATGTCTCTGATTTCATCCTTCTTCTGAATTCTTCTATTTTATATTCAGTATTTTTCATTTAACATCTATTTTCAAATGCATTCAACTTCTTTCTATATCTTTAGTCATTTTCAACTTTTGGGTATATGTTAGGATTAATACAATAAATTTGAATTGAAAATTCTAATTTAATTTTAATACTATATAATTGCAGTTCATATTTTATTTAGACTTTAAAGCTGATGTTGCTTTGCCAATTCGTATCATAATTTCTTTTTTAAAATTTCCCGTTGCAATCAAAATTCTACATAAATGATTTAACTGCTCTGTTATTTTATCATTTAGATTCCAGTTGATATCTGCATTACTTGCCATAAAAGGGGTCTTCATTTATTTGTTTTTCATAACATCTGCAGTCCAACGTTTGATGCTATAGATGACAAGTTGTCTGTTTTTCTTTGCATATCTTGGTTGTTTCTACTTAAAAAGGCAATATCATCTGCAAAATCCAAATCTTCTAGTTGATATTTTCTACCCAATCGATGCCAGTTTCGCCCCTGCAACATTTCGCATCCCCAGTCAATGGGCCACTTAAACAATAGCGGAGGTAGAATACAGCCTGCTTCTCCCGGGTTTTAACCATAAACCAGTCGCTGTGTCCACCATCAGTGCGAACTACACTTTAACCATCATGAAGCAAAAAATGTTTATTATTTTGTCTGGTATTCCATAGCATCTCAGAATATTCCAGAGCGATTCTGTGGACTATCAAGGTTTTAAAATCGAGAATTAGTGAGTGGTTTTTGCTTCTCAATATGTTCCTCCAAAAATTGGGCGTAGGGTAATTTGATCTAAGCAGCTTCTCCCAGGTCTAAAACCAGCTTGTTCTTCTCTCATGGTTGTGTCCAATGCTCCTTTGATTCTATTAAAAATGATTTTAAAGTGTTGTCTTACATAAAAGGGTGATCCCTCTCCAGTTTTATTCTTTGAGATCACCTTTCTTGGGATCTTAACAATTATTCCCCCCATTGATCTGGGACAGTTCTTCTTCCCATACTTTATTAAATAGTTCTTGCACCTGGCTAATAGTTGTATCATCAGCCGCTTTGAGCATTTCTGCAGTAAATAGCACTAATACATAGGACAATAACAAAGGAAGAGACACGCTACTATATTGAAACCCACTTGAAGGAAAAGTTCAAGACAAGTTAATTAATGTGGAAGTTTTTTCAGAATAACGTCAGAGCTGAACATCAAATATTGTGCCCATTAATATAACATTTCATATGTAGATGTCCAAGATATGATCAATGAATAATATAACATTTCATACATTAGATGTCACGAGAATTGATCAATGAATAATATAAATTTCATATGTAGATGTCACGAGATATGATCAATGAATAATTTCATATGTAGATGGCACGGGTATGATCAATGAATACCAACATTTCATATGAGATGTCCCAAAAGATATGATCTGAATACCCACATTTCATATGTAGATGTCACGAGATATGATCAATGAATATAACATTTCTTTTGTAGATGATACGAGATATGATCAATGAATAATTTCATATGTAGATGATACAAGATATGATTAATGAATAACGCAACATTTCATATGTAGATGATACGCTATACAAGATATGATCAATGAATACCAACATTTCATATGTAGATGTCACGAGATATGATCAATGAATAACGCAACATTTCATATGTAGATGACACGAGATATGATCGATAGAATAATTTCTATGTAGATGACACGAGATATGACTGATGAATAATTTCATATGAGAATGATACAAGATATGATCAATGAATAATGCAACAACATGTAATAGCTAGTGACATTAACATGACTGCACATATTTAAAGAACAACAAAAGAAGGTTTGAATCTGTTCTTGCGGTATAAAATATTGACAAGGAAAAATAAATAAGCAAAAAGCAGTATTTCTTCCTGAGGCACAGATTGCAAAGAACTAATCTCTTCAAATAGCACATTGCAGGGGACATAATCTCTTGAAATGGCGCACAACAGGGACATAATTATTATGTCTTCTCGTCTAGAGAGACATCACAAAATCAATGACACAAACAGCGTCACTTCCTGTAAATTAGGCGCGACATTCCCTCCACAACTCTCCCGACTCCTTCTGTTTCTCCTTATAAATCGGTGACATCATCTTGCGAGTATATGAAAAACTGTGAGTATTAAATATATATAATCTTGATATAAACGGACAAAGGATACGAAACAAAACTAGAAGTACGTAATTTTGTTTTGAGGACAAATGTATGCAGAGAAACATAGTTATAAATATACGTATAATATACGTGATTTTGTTATTCAATTTGATCAAGCTTGTTTAGTCTATTAGTGTTTCTAGTAACTGGAACAATTGCCGTCGTTATCTTATATCAGAAGTCTGCATAAATAACCCATAATCTCTGTTGCCATATTTGGGTGTGTACTACATTTTACACGAGGTACATTCTGTATCCGCTTGTCTTGAAAAATGGTATTAGATTTGTTTTATTTTAGTTTAGATCTGATGTTAATTTGTTGTTTGAAATCAAATAAATTTTGCCATTACTGCCTCTAGCTCGATTGGGGACAATCAAAGCCTGGGAGCAAACCGTAAACAAAACTGGACGGCAGGCAAACAAAGTAGTCAAAAAAAAGACTAGTAACCTGGGCAGATGACGCTCAACAGCCCGGGAGAAAGGTTGTCCAGGATAGCCCAAAAAATAGCAGCCTGCTGTTGCAATCGGCTGGGGGCCCAAAAAGGGCTGACAGGCAAACCAGTAAACACTGGCTAAACCGGACACATCATGGGGATAACCACCAGGCCCCAAATTGGCGCTAAAAATACGAGGGAAACACCTCACACTAAGGCTGCAGGAATCAATTTCCACATGAATAAAAATTTTGGGGGCCCAATCTGGTACATCAGTCTAAAAGGTGATCAGAAAAGGGGGAAATACTTTTCCTGAAAATATTGATTTTGTTTTTTTTATCAGGGATCAATCTTTTTTTTCCCTTTTTTGATCCCAT
The DNA here is from genome assembly GCA_020796225.1 of Arion vulgaris. Classification (NCBI taxonomy): domain Eukaryota; kingdom Metazoa; phylum Mollusca; class Gastropoda; order Stylommatophora; family Arionidae; genus Arion; species Arion vulgaris. Next base: position 4,796 of record JADZMA010001766.1, read on the forward strand.
ATGCCAAGGTAGGTGAGTTTGGTACCCCGTTATCGGGGACGGAAACAAAAAAAGGGGTTTGTTTCAAGTTAAGTACAAAAATTTCCCTATTTGAAATATTTTGCACGTATCCTTTTTTAAAATGTGGGCCCTTGGGGCTTGAAAGGGGAGCAAAAAAAAGCACCCTCCCTTTTTAAGGCTAATTTGAGACGATTAAAGGTAGACCCGGGGGGAAACTACCATAGAAAAAAAACGCCCAAGCGGATTTCCTTCGAAGCCCCAAACCCTGACACAACGTGCATTTTTCTTGGGAACAGACCCACATACAAATCAAAAAGGGGTTTTTAAAAAGTGGTGGATCAACGTTTGTTCGAAGAAAAAGGGGGGAAAAGGGGTTATTTTTCACCCAAAAGAAAAATTTAAAAGGTGCTATTTGTGTTGTGTTACCAAAGATATTAGAATCCCTTTTGACATTGGAATCTTTAACCTCAAACCCTTTAAATAATGGTACAGAATTAACCCAGTATCCTGTTTTAATTTGCAAAAATCCTTTTTAAATTACGATAAAATTTTTCGCCCCAAAGGGGTTTTTAATGGTAAAAATTCGAAAATCCCCTTGCTGCTTAAAAACTTTTTAATTTATTGTCTTCATCAGGGATTAAACCCAAAAAATCATACTTAAAACAAAAAAGTTTGAAAAGTTTTTCATAAAATTCTGATTAATAAGTTTCCTGAAAAAAATTTTGATAAGATTTTCAAAAAAGATATTACAACGCATTAATAAGTTTACGTGAAAAAATTTGTTCTTTTCAAAAAAATATTACAACGTATCAATAAGTGTCTAAAACCTTAATCTTTTAACTATTTCCCCCTAAATTAAACATTAGGACGCATTTATATTTTTAAAGAAACCAAAAACTTACCCATTTCGGGTTTTTCATCATCTAAAACAATTACAGCCTTATTTTGGGTTTCCCGGGAAAAGGTGATAACCTTTATTATCTTTCTTTCTTTTTTTCTCGAATCCTGTATGCCTCACAGCGTCAGGTGGAAAAATTTCAAAAAGGGGCCCCTGGTATGCGCTTCGTAGATAGTCTTTTCGCCTCTTTATCTCTGGGTCCATCTTTTCGTGGCCGGCCTTTCTTTTTACCCATTGTATCAGAAGCATTTCTTTTTTACTGTCTGATGGTAATCCTTCGTGCCCGAACCATTTAATTTTTTGTTTCTTGATGAAGTCTAGTACTGATGTTGTACCCACATTTTTTCCTGATGTCTTCATTTCTCAACCGGTCTCTTTTTTTTTAACCCCCACCATTCGGAAACCCTTCATCTCTGTTGTATTTTTTTCTTCTATCGTTTTTGCCCCAGCGCCCGGGTTTTGGGCCTGGTAACATAATGTGGGAAAGATTTGTTTGAAATTGCTTTTTTTTTGTGTTCAGGGTTGACTTTTTGCATCTTAAAATTCCCATTTCCCCTATCTTTTGATTTGCTTTTTTGCATCTGTTTTTGTTTCCCCTTTTAAAATTTAAAGGAATTGGGTTGGGTTTTTGGAAAAATTTTTGTCTGCAAAAAGGAATTCCCTTTTCCCCCTCAAACAAAGTATGGAAAAAAATAATTTGGGGTTGGAAGAAAAAAAAATTAAAAATGTACGCCCCTTTTTATGTTTTATTTTCTTCGATGTATTTATTTTTTATTATGTTAATATTTTAATATTTTTTTTATTTTTAAAATGTATTGTTTTTTTCAAGTAAATTCTCCTCATAAAAACATGAGTTACACCTTACAGAAAAACGAAAGCCCCCGTTCGAGTTATTTCTGCGACACACAAACAGCCCATTTTGATTTTGAGTTTTTTTAATTAAATTGTTGTCACAGCCCAAGGAGGGGCGATACACACACACAAAAAAGACGGGGAAAAGGGAAGTCATACGATACCCTAAAATCATCGAAAAAGGGAAAAAATTTTTTTAAAGCAGGTATAACGGGAAAGAAAATGGTTGCCTGCGAATTTTATAGAAAAAAAATAAAAGAAGAGAAAAAAACAAAAAAAAAACCAACAATCCTGCAAACTGACGTGCAAGGTTGAAGAACAAAAAAAGGAAAAGTATTAAATTGTCGAAAAAATAATGCCCAAAATATTAAAATGAAAGCTAGAAATGTCTTTTTCATGAGAAAAAAGAAAAAAAAAAACAAAAAAAGAAACAAAGAAAAAGAAAAAGTGGACAAAATAAAAATGACAAAATGCCCTTTTTTAAATTTAAAACTAATGGCCCCCATTGCAGAGCTGTTTAAAATGGTCAGACTTGTGTTTTTTCCTTCTTTTGTGTGTGCAAAAGGTGACTGTGGTCAACCCTCGTAACAATCCCAGGGAAATTGGAGCATACAGGGGGTTTTTCATTAACAGACCAAAAATGATCATCTTTCCCCTTCTATTTTTTAACGATAAACATTAATTGTTTAAAGTTTTGAAAAAAGACCCACTAAATTATGTTGTATTGTGTAGTCTAATAAAAAAAAACCAGTTCTATTATTATCAAATTATATGGATGTAAAAAAATTTTGGCCAAATCATTAATCCGTTTCGCTAATGGCAGGGGCATATATCAAAACAATATAAACATGTTTTTCCCTATGCTCTCGACAGTAATTTTAAAAAGAAAATTAAGATGGTGAAAAAGGGGTTGCATAAGTGGGTGTATTGTACTAACAAATCGGTGAAAGGGTGTATCTTTTCCCTTTATCTATTCTATTAAAAAACTAAATCAAATAGAAACACAGTTACATCGTTTTTTTCTGTAGTTCTGGGACCCTTTTGACCCTCAGTGTTTTGGTAAAGATAAAGGTTCATGGTCAAACGAGACGGACAAAAAAACGTAAAATCGTGTTCAATTTGGGGCCCGTGAAAAAAAGGGGCATTTAAAAATTAAAATATTAACCAATTTTTAAGCAGGTTAAAATTCATTAGAAAGTTTTTAAAAACAAAATTTCCCACAAAATATTTAACTATCTTCTAAGTTAAAATTGGAGACCCCCCATGTGCTAGGGGTTTTGTGCTCACCCACTAACATTTTCTATGTAAAGAAAAAATGGGAGAAATAAGGTTCTCCCCAAAAAGCAATAATGATGGTCATATCAATCAAAAAATCAATCAATCAAACTATTAATGATTCAATCAATCCGTTAGTTTTCAATGCTATTATTAGTATTATTATTAAAATCGACCTAATACCCCTGATCCCGTTTAAATTTTTTCCATTTCTACCATAAATATCAATGCTTTGCATTTTGAAAATTTTCTAATGATCGCTCTGTAACTACATTTTTTAAATTTTTTTTCCTTTTAGTCTCTCATTTTTTGAAGTCATGAAATATTAAAACAGGTTGTGAACGTTTTTGGTTATTCTATTCAGAATATGGAACAAAAAACCTCGTAAGTAACCACCCCTTCGCCCATTAAAAACCTTTTGGGATTTGTATGTGATCTGGGCCAAAGGTGTTATCTTTGTCCCCAGTTTTTTAAAATAAAAGGGGTTTACCCCCAATTTTCTGCGACTTTGGGAAGTTACTGGGGTATTTACACCCCCCTATCGGTCGCATCTTAAAACATCCCGGGGCCCCCTGTGTTTCTATTCTTTGCTTTCTGTGGAAAATGAACCTGGGACGGTACAAAACCCAATCTTTGCCAATTTAACCCTTTCGGGGGAAGGGCGTTTTTTAAACACAAAACAACCTCTCGTAATGTTTTTGGTTGAGCCTTTCAGTTTACTCCTCTCTATTTCAGCATTTTTCCCTAAAAAACATAATCTGTAATAAATCTCATATCTCTTTAAATTATGAGTTACTATTATATTAATTGTTCCGTTCAGTAAATACTTGCTATGGTCTATTAATTTTATCGGTCATTTTTGGGCCGGGGACAGTGGGGGGGTATTTGGAATGTTTTTTTAAAACCCTTCCTTCTTCGGTACAATGTGTGTGTTTTTTCTTATGGGGGGGGAAAACATCATCGGTCCCGTTAAGATCTGGTTGGCTGAAATTGAACCCACCAGCATCCTCTTTTTTTTTTCCTTTGGTTTGCATTCTTTTTTAAAATTTAAAACCCTTTGCCCCATTTCTTTTCCCTTTCCCCTTTCCCTTATTCTCAGTCTTTTTTTCTCTTCCCCACAACTTTCCTCTAAAAAAGTTTTAATCATGGTATCATGTTTTTGTACCAAAAATCTTTTTTTTTCTGAATTTTTTTTCTCTTAATAATTTTTCTTCTTTTCCTATTTTTTCCTAAAACTTGTTTATTTGTCTTTTTTCTGTCAAAAAACTCTCCCCTATTCTTCTATATATCCACATCCCCAAATGAAATCAATTTTTGTCTTCAACTGCTTGTTCTTTTCCCCATGTTTCCAAAAAAATACATTAATTTTGGGGTATATATTGGGATTTGTAATTTTCATTTTTGGGCTTTTGTTTATTTTTTGGATGTCAACCTTTCTACTATTGAAATTAGAAATAAAAGGGTTTTGGGGGTTAAAGTAAAGGGGTTTGGGAATTTGTTTTTCCCGGAAAAACTACAAAACTGTATTATAGCTGTCCTAAAATAACTTCTACTCCTACCCACTGCTTTTTCCCCCTTCCCCCAATTGAAGCTTCAACAATTTTCCCATATTTCCCGGTCTCTTCTTTTTTCTTTTTGTTCAAAGAATAGCGTTCTTCAATTCCCCAAAAAAATCGGGCTTGGTCTATTTTGGATATCCCCTTTTTCCTTTTTCCCCCAAAATTTCACTCAAAATTTCCTTTCTTTACATAACTGTGTTTTTTTTCCCGGGGATTATAACCCCTTGCCATTTTTTCCTCAACCTGGTCCCCTTTCCGTCGAAAATTTGCAAAACTATTTTCTTGCCATTAGTTCTTTTTAATTTTTGCCATCTGGTTTTTAGTTTCCTCACTTTATCCCTATAACAAGGTTTTTTTTGGAAAATTTTTTTTCAAAATTTTTGCGTTTGAAAATTTTTCCCAAAATTCATCTTCCTTTCTTTACGTTTTCCTCTCCTTGGGTACAAACATAAAATGAAACTGGGTTTTGAAATAATTTCTTATCGTTTTTCCGTAGTTAGTATTTCATAAACAAATGCAGGAAAAAACAATGAAAAAATAAAAAATTCCCTCCCCCAATAAAAATTTTTTTTTCCAAAACAATATCTTTTTGGAAAAAAATGATTTTTTTTACACTTGCGATGGGTGTATCCTTTGGAGTTTTCCATATTTTATTGCCCATGGATGTATCCTTTTGGAGTTTTTCCCTTTGTTTTCAATGTTTTTATTTGGGAAAATGCTTTTATAAGACAATTATGTAATTATATTTATTTGTGTGGGGGTTTTTCTATGGGGTAATGTCTTTTCTAGACCCCCCCCTCCCTCCTGGGAAAAAGCGTCGGGGGATTGAAAATGTGAGCTTTTAATGTCTTTTTTTATACTGAACAAGTGAGATGGGCACCGAGAAGTAGTGAGAAATAGTAAGAGGGTAGGAGAGAGAGAGTAGTGGGAAAAAATGAAAGAGTAGAGAGGCAGGGAGTGAGAGACATAGAAAAAGTAGTGAAATATATATATATAGAGGGGAAGTAGTGAGAAGAGATATTACCTAGATTAATATCTATAAGTATATATCCCGAGGCGAAAATGAGGGGACATATAATATATAACGGGAGAAACAAAATATATTTTTAAAATATTATATATATATATATATATATATCTACTAATTTAACTTGGCTCCCACGGGGGAAATTTTATTAATCCCTAATTTAGGTTTGGGGAAGCCTTTCCAAAATGATTGTCATCTTAGCATAATTGTTTTTTTTCTGATATTTTTTGAAATGGGTTTTAATCGGGGATGTCGTCGTTTAAAAGTTTTTAAAAGGGTTTAATTATTCTTTAATGCTTCCCCGTCTAATCAAAATAGCGTCTTCGTAAATTTTTCTTAATTATTTTAAAATTTTTTAGTGTATTTTTAAACGAAAGGTAAGGGTGTAATGACTGAAAAAGGAGCAAAAAGGGGCATAATCCTTTTTGTTGTGGGGTCATCTGGCAATTTTGGGTTTTTCCCCCTTTTACCCGTAAAAAACCCCTTTAAACCCCGTGTTTTTTAAAAAAGAAAGGCGTACAAATTCGGATGGGAAACAAAATTCGATTAATTTTAATTTTAAAAACTAATAATTTATCCGATTTTGGGAAAATGTTACTTTTGATCTAAACCGTGATAAAAATTTGGAAAAAGGTTTAATATTGGATGTAAACTGAAAAAAGTGTTGGGGACACCATCAGACACTAAAAAATATATTATTAGATATAGAATGAGAAAGCTGAAAAGGGTATAGGGTTGATTGATTTTACATAACTATTCATTTTCCGGTGGTAAACCCTGTTTTCTGATCTCTTTTCACATCAAAAACTCAAGGGAAATGCACCAACCCTACCCGGGGAGGTCCCCACGTAATTTAAAAAATTATCTAGAATGAGTGTCTTAAACGAAACCCAAAAAAAATTTTATATATAGAGAAAGATAAAGGGACAAAAACGGGAAATGTAACCGTGAAAAAAGCAGATGGGGCAGAGAAGGAATAGGTGAGGGGAGAGGAGGATATGGGGGGAGAGAGAGGGGGAGGGAGAGGGGGAAGATATGGGGGCAGAGAGAGGTGGGGTAATTTTAACAGGGGGGTGAAAAAAAGGGGAGACATGGGCAGAAAATTTGAAGGAGAGGGATATGGGGCGAGGGGGAAGATATAGGGGGAGAGAGGAAACAAGGGAGAGGGAGACATAACAAAAAGGGGCATATATTGAACCAGAAAGTGGTGGGGAGATATGGGCGAGGGGGAGGCAGATATAGAACGAGAGAGGGTTTTAGGAAGAATCAATATGGGCGAGAGAGTGGTTGGGGAAAAAAGGGGAAAAGAGGTGGGGAGGGAGACAAGAAAAACATAGAAATGTGGGGTGAGTTAAACAGAAAACCAAAAAAAACTATAGATTGAGGGAGAGAGGCGGGTATATAACTATAGATTGGTGGGGAAAGGGGATTATAATTTGTTGAGTGTGAAGGCAGATATATAACCCATAGATTGAAGGAGAGAGGCGGATCTAAAAGGGCAGAATAAACTCTCGAAACTTTGTCATTGATAAATAACCTTTATGAACGTGAAAAATAAGTATTTTACGAAAATTTAGATCCAGTTAAAGATCTTATTTGAAGGGGTGGGGGCCTGGGGAAAATACCTTACAGGCAAGGCAACATTTTCTCATATCGCTGACATTTTCCGGGGGCATAACTTTAATCTAAACTAAAAAAATTAGAGAGGGCAAGAGAGAGAAGAGTCCGCCCCGGGCGAGGGTCTAGGGTTATCCTTCAAAAGGGCCCCTGTCCTGCCCGGGCGACAGACAGTTAAATACCGGTCTCACGTAAAGAATGTACCGGGTTAAATCTGCCCCTTGGTTTTAAAACCTCCAAAAAACCCGGGGCAAGAAAGACTGTTTCCATGGAAAACGGGGCCCCAAACGGGGTGTGGAAAACGACACATTGGGGAAAAAGGTGCCTTTTTTTAAATTTTCACAGGGGTTAAATCCCAAAAACGGTTTTTAACCTTCATTTTTTTCTAGTTAAGAGCTGTTCATACCATTTCCCCTCCCGTTACACAGCTTTTTATGTTTCAGTTAAAAGCTGTTTTTTGTCTTCAGTTACAACTGTTTATGTCTTCAATTTTCAAACTTTTTTGTCTTCAGTTACAACTGTTTTTGTCTTCATTACACCCTTTTTTATGTCTTAATTAAAACTTTTTGTGTCTTCAATTAAAAGCTGTTTTTGTTTCAGTTCAGCTGTTTTGTTCTTCCCTTACGGGTGTTTTTAAAATTTCCCGTTAAAAGCTGTTTTTCTTCAGTTCATTTTTTTGTGTCTTCAGTTACAAGTGTTTCCTTTCCCTTTTTGTCTTGTTTTCCCCCTTGATTTTCCATTTCCCCCCCAAATTGTTTCCCGTTATATACCCCTTGTTTTTTGGTGAAATCCAAAAAGGTCACCATGGAAAAAAGGGGAAATTTTTCAACACAATTTTTTCCCTACAATGATATCAGGGGTCGAAAACCCGGACTGATTTAAATGACAGAAAAAACTAGTCTGTAGAGATAGTTTTGAAGAATGCTGGGGTAACAAGAAGGGCCGACTTAGAAATGAGGCATCCCCGGGGAAAAATGGGGTTCATCAGTACTGAACTTTTTCAGAAGCCAAAATTAAATGGTTTAGGCCACATAAGAGTTCCCAACAGGCAATATCCCAAAAGAGCTATGTTGTTCCAAATATAGTAAAACAAAAGCAAAAAACCACCCAAAGGTGGACCTCAGGGCCTGGATTGACAAAACACTATTTATTAAAAAAACAAAACCCGGGTGAAAAAATTTTTCTTCCCCGGGAAACTGTGAGGCAAATCAGGATTGGAGAGAGAAAGAAAGACAAGGTGCATAGAGCTCGCTCCAGGTGTCTCCTTTTTCGACTTGACGTTGAAAGGCAAAACAGGATTAGAGAATAGATAGAGAGTTTCGAGTTGAATACATTTTTCGTTTAAAGTTATTGATTATTCGTTACACATTACTAAACCAGTTACATTCCTTTTGTCTCTAGTTATTGGCTATAGATAGGTGGTGTTTTAAAAGCACATTGTAGATGGTGTTTAGTGACTCAATATTTTGTCTCTATTACATACCGCCATAGTTACCAGTGACATCCTTTTTGTCTGATTACACACTATGTTACCAGTGACACATCCTTACTGTCTAGTTACACCCGCTATGTTACCAGTGACATATCCTTACTGTCCCCAGTTACACACTGCTATGTTACCAGTGACATATCCTTATTGTCCCGTTACACACCGCTATGTTACCAGTGACACATCCTATTGTCAGTTACACACCGCTATGTTACCAGTGACATATCCTTACTGTCTATTACACACCGCTATGTTACCAGTGACATATCCTTACTGTCCCCAGTTACACACCGCTATGTTACCAGTGACATATCCTTATTGTCCCCAGTTACACCACGCTGTTACCAGTTACACCCTTATTGTCCCCAGTTACACCGCTGTTACCAGCTACACACCCTTTTGTCCCCAGTTACACACTACCACTGTTACAGTGAGATACCTTATTGTCCCCAGTCACATTCCATAATAATATTGAACAGCTTCAAGAACACATAAACTTACTCAACAATAGCTGCCTCAAATACAACATGAAGATCAACATTCAAAAGACAGAGGTCATGACTATAAGCAGAGAACATAAAGATATCAACATACAAATAAATGACCAAACGCTAAAGCAGGTGAGATAATTCAAATACCTTGAAAGTATCTTCACATCTGATAGTAACTGGACAAGAGATCGAAACTAGAATCCAGCAAGCCAACAACATTACATACCAGCTTACCCAATTTTGAAACACCCAGCTATTCCAGTAGTGACTAAAATACAGATTATAAATTCAATCTTTATACCAACACTGTCTACCAGAGGCCAAACATGGGCACTGACAAAAGAACAAGAAGGACAATTACCACATGCGAAATGAGATTCCTGAGAAAGCAGTAAATAAACAAGAAGAGACCCTATAAGAATGAGGAAATTAGAAGAACAGTCGGAACAACACCTGCTATTAGATTTTTTGAAAAACAGAGACTCAAATGGTTTGGCCACTTGGTCAGAATGAACCCGAATACACCAGTTGAAAAAGCGTACAACCTGAAAATGGAATCATCAAGAGGAAAGGGCAGACCAAGAAAAGATGGGTTGATGGAGTTACAGACATCTTAAAAACTCCACAATACCACACCATATCAAGCGACCGAGCGTGCATTATCTCGAAAACCGATCATCAGTTAAACCTGCTACGCCTAGCGGCAAAAGCAGAGGACAAAGAAAAACACTACCACTGTTTCAGTTTTAAAAAGGGTTTTAAAGCCGAAGGATTGACTTCATTGCACCTGGTTTTACCATATGGCTCAGGTCCTTCTCCCAGAAATGGCAAACCACCTGCTAAGAGTATTGCACACAGCACGAACTCCGTAGCTACAGCAGCAATCCTAGGGTCTCTGGAAAAAACTTCATTCGTGAACAGAACAGCGCGGTCCACGACCTTCGACCCACAAGGCAAAGGGCATAACCACTCAGCCACAGAGACCCCGACTGTTCAGTGAGATACCCTTATTCTCCCTATTACACATCGCCATTTTCAATTACCACATCTTTTTTATACTCCATTACATACACCTATTGTTTCAATTTGCCCTTCTTTGTAATTCACACACATTACTTGTTTTTTTTCCTTCCCA
>JADZMA010001767.1:0-15133 GCA_020796225.1 Arion vulgaris
TAATGAGATGTATTATCTCTAAAAGCTACACTTCGTTGAGCTCTAACTATTCCCCATGTCTTGCTCTATATGCTTGGTTGTGAAACCATGTTTATTTCCTGGTCTATGTAAATGGACATAACTGCAGGATGTGATCTGGAATCTGTGGTTCAGTCTGACACGCATACAATGTAGTCTGTGCAGGCTTCACTTTGTGCATGTGATGGTTAATCATACAGCGTTCGGTTCCGAGTCGGAAGATTATTGTGTTATTTTGAAACAACATAAGCAGGTCACCGTGATTATTCAGCACGATTTCTGATGTTTCTGTCAACGAGTAACGCGCGTTGCCCATGGTCATCGATTATTCGAGCACGTTTTCATTTTCTGTCAACAAGTAACCCCTTTGACATAGCCTCATAATAATTGATTTATGGTATTGAATTCCAATGGAAATTCAAGGTGAACAACCTGATTAAACAATGAGTCTGTTAGGTCAACCGTGGCTTACGTTAAATCTACCTTACTAACGGAGGCGTCGTGTTAACCCTCGTTTAGGTAACAATGTTTCGATAATGTTTATGTACTCTCAGAGAGATAGAGAGAGAGGCGAGAAGTAGTGAGTGTATAAGGAGTTATAAAACCCCAGGAAAAGCACCTGAGCCAATGAATATGGTAAAAACATCGACATTAAACAAGTATTACGGGTCTCCGAAACAATTTACCAAACACGAGATTCGACCACAAACCTTTATCTCTTACGAAACTCATTGCCTAGACATGCAGACAACGTTTGTGAGCACAACCAGAAAAGCTCCTCCAGCTAACTAGAGAGAGAGAGAGAGAGAGAGAGTAGAGATATTAACGAATGTAATCAAATAGACCGCCAGAAATTTATTGTCTGACCGTATATCTTATATCTCAAGAGATTCCTGATCTCAGTGTAGGTGAGATCAAGTACCTAGTCCTATCGGAGACGCAGGTCCCGTGTTTAATTTGAGCACGCAAAAGAACCATTGGCAGTTCAAAATCGAGAAGAGCAGGATGGAAAGCAGTTCATTATTATCAAGGTGCGTATCCTTTATGGGACTCTGCTCTCTATGCAGCGCATCTGAAATTCACTGTCTCTAGCAAATTCACCCACTTCGTCGATGGTCATATTCATGGTTTCTTTAATATCTGGTAGCCATCTTCTTCTTGGTCTGCCTCTGCATCCTGTGACCCTGCCCTCTAATGTTCTGCATCAAGTTCTTGGCATACAATCAGTAGTTTGCCATTGCTTTCTGATTGGTTCTGGCCATAACAATCTCTGGGGGGCCCCTGAGCCGATACCAGGCTTTCCCAGCTCCCGCCTTCGAAGCCGTTGTTGATACTGTCAATCTTCCCCCTTTTTCTGCCGGCAGCCTTGCGTACTGTAGAAGGAGACTTCCTTCGATTTTTGCTCTACATAGTTTCACCGGCTAGTCGAAGCCGTGCTCGGGAGGAAGGGGGCGGTAGCGGAGAATTGCACACATCATGAACTCCATATTTCCCAGCAAAAATTCTAGGTGTCGCTTTAAAAAAATGCACCACTGAACAGAACAAAATTCCCGGATTCGAAAATACGACCTTCGGAAAGTAAGGCAAGAGGATAAGCACTTAGACGCCGAGACCACTTTTTAACAACATTTATAGGAAATAATAACAATATTAAACATCGTGTTAACAACTATAACACCTATTGTGTAGTTTTTACATCATTACTGTTAATATTTTATGTCATTGTAATACAGTTTGTAAAGCGCCTAGTACGATGCATTTACGTATTTACGACTACATCTCTGCAGACCATCAGAATAAAAAGACCCGATTCAAAAAATGATTTAAAAAATTCTTCTTCCTTCTTCAATGCTTATATCGCCCACTTATTAATATCTTGTGATTTGTGTGTGGTCAACCTAGAGCGATTGCCCGTTGTCCAGTTATGCGCCTACAAGAAAGGCCAGCACTCGATTCTGAGCGCTTATTATTTACTAGAAAAGTTTCCTAGGCCCTGCCTCAGTCGCCTCTTCCGACATGCTGTGTAGTCGCAGTGTTACTATACTTTGCTCCTCTTCCGACATGCCGTGCAGGTCCAGTGTTTTTATCTTTGCTCCTCTTCCGACATGCTGTGTCGGTCGAGTGACTTCTTTGCTCCTCTTCCGACATGCCGTGAGGTCGCAGTGTTCTATACTTTGCTTCTTCGACATCCGTGCAGGTCCATGTTATTATTTTTTTGCTCCTCTTCCACATGCTGTGCGGGTCGAGTGTTACTATACTTTGTTCCTCTTTGAGCCCTGGCAACATCAGGTGTTCTTCGAATTTGTTTTTTAAAATTTCTGCAGTGTCTGACACAAATTTGACCATAACTCTTTAAAATAAAAGCGAATAGCGATTCATTTCTTGGGTCAATCAATATAAATCTTATCATGTTGTTTATCCTGGTTGTAACCCTCTTCATTGAAGCTCATCATCTCCCCTGGTCGCTCGGATTATCTTAACGATCGTCAGGTAAGGAACGCCAATCACAATCTTTACAATCAATAATTGAACTTCCATCAATGAGAGTGTCGAACTTGAAGCTGCTGCTACGCGGTTGGTCGATGATGGCTTGCTTCTCAAACCCTTTTTGAGATTGAACGGGATAAATTCGACTGGAGTCACTTTGTCGAAAAGGTGGAGACTGCGTAAAACTGGAAAAATGGTAAACACGTAAAAACAAGTCCGTTTTAAAAATACATAAACAGTGACGATAAACAGCTTTCGACCAAAAGGGCCCTTATCAAGCAAACAATACAAAAAGAATGCCCAATTTCGGGGAACACACAAATGGACGATTACATGTAACATAAACCTATCTGATAAAAATATGGGAATAAAACGAACAACAAATGAGTGCACACAAAACCGAAAGGGGAAAAAGGAAGGAACAATAAAAATATAGTGGATAAATGACACATATATGGAGCAAAACACATATAGATAACAAGGCACGAGATAAGACAGTATAAAGATAGGAATGTAATGCGTTGAGTCAAGAGTCGCAAAGTCATAGAATGAAATAAAACGGTTCTCCAGGGCAATCGACTCGGTCATCGGAGGAACAGTCGGATGGCTGTGACCTGGACATCTCAACTCCTGAATGGCCAGTATCATTGAAATGAGGGGCACAGGAGTCACAGAGCTTTGGCGAATATCGCGTAAGTGTTGGGCAAAATCGGTCACTGAGCCTCTTACGGTTTCCCAATATAGGCCTTATGGCATCGTTTCAGGTGATAGCATAAAATGATATTCAGGACTCCCCACTGAAACTGTCTTGAATGGTATAGGTAGCTTTGGAAAAAGACAGTACGGTCTGTATTACATATGCACATGTATTACAGCGGACGCCCTTTGGATGGTGCCAAAGTGACTCGGGATGTTAGGCTTGGGGCGACTTTCCGTCCTGAGGCTTCTGTCCCGTCTGTACGCCCCCAAGGATAGTTTTGGGAAGACTGAACGTGTCTCAGGATCAGACTGAAGAATGGGGAGATGATGGAATAAGACCTTTTTGACCAGGGAATTTGGGGGTGGAAAGTTAAGATAAGTTTAACCCTGTCAGACTTGGGGGTTCTAAGTATGTGAGAGGGCCTCTGGCGAGAAATTAGGCTGAACCCGATGCAGGCAGATGTAAGTACATTCTCCGGGTATAGGCGCTGGCGGAAGAAATCAAGCATCTCATGGGCTCTATCAAGAAAATCGTCGTCCTCGCTGCAGGAGGCGACGAAGGCGTAAGAAGTTGAGAGAAGGTAAAGAGTCACGACAAGCCTGGGGATGGGAAGAGGTATACAAAAGAAAGCTATGTGTATCAGTAGGCTTGTAGTATACTGATGTAGTGATAGTGGATAGGCTGATGGTGATAGTGATGTCAAGAAAATTACGGAGGTAGAGATGTGAGAGGGTGAACCGAATAGGCAGGTTGAAGGCATTGATAAAGGGTAATGAAGCGTGAAAAATCGGCTTGACATATCGGTAACTCCAATACAATCATCGATGTATCTATGATACACGGACGGAAGAAGGCCATCATAGGTGTTCCATACTAAGTGTTCAAGATGACCATGAATGACAACATAGCTGGGTCCCATTTTAGTACCCATGGCGCCCCCACTAATCTGTTCGAAGAACTGGTCATTGAACTGAAAGGAGTTGAGGTGAGAACTAGTTCTGCAAGACGAAGGAGAGTGGAGGTGGAGACAAGAGGGTTAGTTCTCCTGTCGAGAAAAACTGGAGAGCTTGAAGTCCGTCAGAATGAGGTATAGAGGTATACAGTGAGCAGACATCAAGGAGGAAGAGGCGATAAGTCCTGCCAGGCAACAACTTAATAGAAGAAAACAGACAAAGTGTGGTTAGTATCTTTTAAGAATGAAGGTAGTGTGGTGACTATAGGGTTGAAGATACTGTCAAGGAATGCGGAGATATGTTCCGTAGGACAAGAGCAAGCAGAAACAATAGACCTACCAGGATTGTGAAGTTTATGAATTTTTGGGAGCATATAGAATGCAGGTTTGCCCAAACAACTGTCGATGACACATAGTGATGATGCGCCGATAGGAAGGTCTTTAGAGGCAATGGGTTCTTGATGACGGGTAGGACCTTACTATTGTTGGATAGTGTGGCATCAGAAGGAATATTTTTGTAGAATAGGGTGTTGAGTAGTTGGTTGGGCCTTCCTAAAGGGAATAGGACCCAGCTATCTTGTCTATTCATGGGTCATCTTGAACATTAGATGGAACACCTATGATGGCCTTTTTCCCGTCCGTGTACCCTTAGATACATCGATGATTGTATTGGAGTTCCCCATATGTCTGAAGCCGATTTGTCAGCTTCATTACCTTCATCAATGCCTTCAACCTGCATTCGGTCACCTCTCATCTCTACCTCCTGTGTCAATTTTCTTGACATCACTATCACCATCAGCCTATCCACTATCACTACATCAGTATACAAAGCCTACTGATACACATGGCTCTTCTGTATACCTCTTCCCATCCCCAGGCTTGTCGTGACTCTTTACCTTTCTCTCAACTCTTGCCTTCTCGCCTCTGCAGCGGGACGACGATTTTCTTGATGACTCATGAGATGTTGATTTCTTCCCAGCGCCTATCCCCGGAGAATGTGCTACATCTGCCATGCATCGGGTTCAATTGCCAGGGCCCTTCTCACATCCCAACCCAAGTCTGACAGGTTAAACTTATCTTAATTTTCCACCCTCATAATTCCCTCATAGTTCGCCCAACACTTCGCGATATTCCCCAAATCTCGACTCCTGGGGCCCCTCATTTCAATGATACTGGCCATTCAGGAGTTGACGATGCCCAGGTCACAGCCATCCGATCATGTTCCTCCGATGACCGCAGTCGATTCGCCCTGGAGAACCTTTTTATTTCATTCTATGGCACTTTGCGACCTCTTGGACTCAACGCATTACTTTCCCTATGCTTAGTACTGTCTTATCTGCCTTGTTTTATATGTTGTTTGTCATATATGTCATTTCCACTATATTGTTTATTGTTCCTCTCCTTTTTCCACTTTCGGTTTTGTTCTCATTTCGTTGTTCGTTTTTATTCCATATTTTCATCAGATAGGTTTAGTTTCCACATGTAATCGTCCATTTGTAGTGTTCCTCGAAATTCGTCATTCTTGTTGTATTGTTTGTTTGATAAAGGCCTTTTGGTCGAAACGTTGTTGTTTATCGTCACTGTTTATGTATTTTGTAAAACTGTAGTACTTTGTTTTTACGTGTTTACCTTTTTTTCCAAGTTTTACTGCAGTCTCCACCCTTTTTCGATAATCGTCACCATTTTGCTGCAACTATTCGTCGTCACGTAGTAGGTAAGATTCTATAGTTATAGTTATATTTGTTGTGTAGGTACTTTTCCCCGTTCCTACACCCCCCTTTTTTAGCATATTATATCTGTTCTTTCGTTTGTATTTCTATTACTATGCCTTCCCTTCAATACTTTTTGAATTTTCTTCGATCTTATATCTCGGTTTCCTTCAGCCTCCTGCCGGCTGATGTCCGTCTGACTGCCATCAGTTATGCTATGTTACTTTCAAAAAAATCGTTTCTGCTCTCATCGTAATTTTCTCTTCACATGTCAGCGTCTTAAGGTTATTCCCAAAAGGGTTTGCTTAATTTTCACCTCTGCAGGTTCATTTACCCAGGGAGCAGCTGGTTACTTAAGTTAGAAAAAGTGCATCTTAACATGCGTTGTATCGCGGCCAACCACTCACACCTTCTATCTGACTTGGATTCCCCCGTCCCTACTTCTACAACTCTACGTAGTCTCACTTCTACGAATATCTCCTTACTCCTTATTCGTTTCACCATCCACGTTCTCAACAGACAACTGCATGAATTTATTTGCATGCATCATCAACAAAAACATGACCTTCTTCGCCCCGTTCCTTCTACCCTCCTCTCAATTTTCCCCCACTATCTTCTCCTCCCACCCAGGTTGTCTGCATCCTCCCGACCTTCTCTTATCTGACAGAGAGATGTGTTTTAAGTAAGGTCTCAAGTTTGTTCCTCTCGTCCCTCCATTGACCACTCTCTACTCTTCCCGGATGTCAACCGTTTCCCCCGTGGCTGCGACTCAAATTCCATTTCCCATCAGGAGGACCCCCTGGGGAAAATCCCCGACTCGGTATGTTTCCCAGTATTCCACTCGCAAACATGATTGGACTCCTAAACCTGGTGCTCTAACGCTCTGATCTCTCTCAAGAATCTTCATACGACATTGGGCTTCTCCACTAAAGCCTAGCGTTCTAACATTCACCGTCCGAGTTTCTTTCTCTATCACACCTCCGTCGACGTGATGACATTGTTATCAAACCCGCTGATAAAGGTGGTGCCATAGTCGTATGGAGTAAAGAACTATATCTTCAGGAAGGCCAACCACACTCAACACCTATTCTAAAAATATTCCTTCATGCCACACTATCCAACAATAGAAGGTCCGTACAGTCATCAAGAACCTCATTGCCTCTAAAGACCTTCCTACGGGGCATCATCACTATGTGCATCGACAGTTGTTTGGAGCAAACCTGCATTCTATGCTCCCAAAATTTATAAACTTACAATCCTGGTAGGTATTGTTTCTGCTTGCTCTTGTCCCACGGGAAAATATCTCCACATTCCTTGACAGTATCTTCCTCCTATATCACCCCTTACCTTCATTCTTAAAGATACTAACCACACTTGTCTGTTTTTTTTTCTATTAGTTGTTGCCTGGCAGGACTTATCGCCTCTTCCTCCTTGATGTCTGCTCACTGTTATCCTCTTCCTCCTATTCTGACGGACTTCAAGCTCTCCCGTTCTTTCTCGACAGGAGAATAACCCTCTTTTCTTCACCTCCACTCTCCTTCGTCTTGCAGAACTGTTCTCACTCTCACTCCTTTCAGTTCAATGACCAGTTCTTCGAACAGATTAGTGGGTCGCCATGGGTACTAAAATGGGACCCAGCTTGCTTGTCTATTCATGGGTCATCTTGAACACTTAGTATGGGAAAACCCATGATGGCCTTCTTCCGTCGTTTTTCATAGATACATCGATGATTGTATTGAGTTACCGATATGTCTGAAGCCGATTTGTCACGCTTCATTACCTTCATCAATGCCTTCAAACCTGCTATTCGGTTCACCTCTCACATCTCTACCTCCTGTGTCAATTTTCTTGACATCCCTATCACCATCAGCCTATCCACTATCACTACATCAGTATACTACAAGCCTACTGATACACATAGCTTTCTTCTGTATACCTCTTCCCATCCCCAGGCTTGTCGTGACTCTTTTCCTTTCTCTCACTCTTACGCCTTCGTCGCCTCTGCAGCAGGACGACGATTTTCTTGATAGAGCTCATGAGATGCTTGATTTCTTCCACCAGCGCCTATACCCGGAGAATGTGCTTACATCTGCCATGCATCGGGTTCAGCTAATTGCTCGCCAGGGGGCCCTCTCTCACATACTTAGAACCCCCAAGTCTGACAGGGTTAAACTTCTCTTAACTTTCCACCCTCATAGTTCCCTGGTGAAAAGGTCTTATTCCATCATCTCCTATTCTTCAGTCTGATCCTGAGACACGTTCAGTCTTCCAACACTATCCTTTGGTGGCGTACAGACGGGACAGAAGCCTCAAGGGTTTGTTGTACACAGTCGCCTCAAGCCTAACATCCAGAGTCTTTGGCACCATCCAATGTGGCCGTCGGGGCTGTAATACATGTGCATATGTAATACAGACCCGTACTGTCTCTTTTCAAAATCCTATACCATTCAAGACAGTTTACGTGTGAGTCCCTAATATCATCTATGCTATCACCTGCAAACGATGCCATAAGGCCTATATTGGTGAAACCGGTAAAGGCCGTGACGATTCGCCCAACACTTACGCGATATTCGCCAATGCTCTTTTGACTCCTGTGGCCCCTCATTTCAATGATACTGGCCATTCAGGAGTTGACGATGTCAAGGTCACAGCCATCCGATCATGTTCCTCCGATGACCGCAGTCGATTCGCCCTGGAGAACCGTTTTATTTCATTCTATGGCACTTTGCGACCTCTTGGACTCAACGCATTTCATTCCTATGCTTCTTAGTACTGTCTTATCTCGTGCCTTGTTATCTATATGTGTGTTTGCTCCATATATTTGTCATTTATCCACTATATTGTTTATTGTTCCTCTCCTTTTCCACTTTCGGTTTTGTGTTGCACTCATTTCGTTGTTCGTTTTTATTCCCATATTTTCATCAGATAGGTTTATGTTTCCACAAATCGTCCATTTGTAGTGTTCCTCGAAAAATTTGTCATTCTTGTTGTATTGTTTGCTTGATAAAGGCCTTTTGGTCGAAACGTTTCTGTTTATCGTCACTGTTTATGTATTTTGTAAAACTGTATACTTTGTTTTTTACGTGTTTACCTAGTCACTTTGTAAAACGTCTAGATTTCTAGTTTTCAAGCGGCTCACAAAAACCAGTGTTCTCCCTAGAGCTGGTTCGAAGATGTTGATAAATTTAATTGACGAATAATCGTTAATTTGACATGACACATTCAGTGGTAATGATATCATTTATATTGGTCAGTTCCATTATCGAAGGGTTACAACAATTACATTGTTTTTTTAAAAATATATTTAGGGACTGCCTAGAGTAGTTGATAGTAGCTCGCCTGCTAGCTG
Organism: Arion vulgaris; assembly: GCA_020796225.1. Classification (NCBI taxonomy): domain Eukaryota; kingdom Metazoa; phylum Mollusca; class Gastropoda; order Stylommatophora; family Arionidae; genus Arion; species Arion vulgaris. The sequence goes on from JADZMA010001767.1 coordinate 9,216, forward strand.
TGAGACGCCTCATAGCTCGGGTTCGAACCTTACTGTCCGGCATTTGTTCGAGTCCCCTGGTTTTACTCAAGACGATAACGTGAGTACCTCTGAAGTCGGAGAAAATCTGTCTGTATGGCGAGGAATACTATACGAGTACATTGGCCACGGCTGCCAGTGTAAGTAATTTACAATGTACGCTGCTGCCATTGTAAAATTGGAAAAACGATTTTCACGCAAAAAAAAAGTTTCAAAAATGAAACTTCGTCTGAGTTGAAAGCGGACGAAATAAAAATAAATATATATTATAATTTATACTGGCACGGCAAAGGGTTTTGCCCTGGAGTACCCTTCATGATGTGAGGCCATGCTGTACCAAGATGATACTGATTCGTCCCGAGAGCCGTTATGGTCGGAAAAACCTACTCCCACTTTGTGAATTTTTGGGACAACTGGCCTATGAAGCTAAGTGCAATAACAATTACACTATCGCGACTGTCTATCTCATATATATATATATATATATATATATATATATATATATATATATATATATATATATATATACACACACACACACACACTGTATAAATAAGAATCTAGTGACTTGATCTCCATAAGTGTTATGAAGTTGTATGATATGATCGTTTCTCACTCTATCTCTTATTGTAACGTTGACAGCTTTTCGTATACATCTCATTTCACATGTTGTAATCTTTCTTTCTTGTGTCTTAGTCAGGGGGTCATGTTTGGCACTGATAGCAGAAGTTGGAATAAATATCAGTTTATCAGTTGTCGTTTGACTGCCATATTAAATTAATGCTTGATATTTTAATAGTGATGACAGTTGGTATGTCACTGCGTTTGCCTTCTGGCATCTAGTCTCGATTTCTCTGTCCATCTTTCCATCTGCTGTGAATATACTCTCGAGATATTTGAATTCTGGAGTCTGTTGTATTTTACATTATTCACGTGTATATTTAGTTGACCTGTATGATATTCTGTTCTTAAATGCATAAGACATTGCTAGTTGATTGTGTTTTTACAAACATTCGTCTGTAGTGCTAGGCAATTGGTGCCGTAAGAAATTGGAGTTTGTGGTCGAATTCTGTGTTTGGTAATTAGTTTTTCCCTGAAATCTGAGACATTGCTATGCTAAATATACTCTCTTACAGGATTACTATAATACAGAATTGAAGGATGGAATCAAGAGGCAATAAAAGAGCGTAAATAAAGAATACTCTTTCAAAACTTAAAACTAAATAAATAAGATAGAATACTGCAATGTCAGAATATGGGTTATTTATGCAATAAAGACGATGCGTTATAGATTTGACCGATCAGGGTCATCTGGTCTAGTTAATGGCTAGCTAGAAGCAAGAGATAATGGACTAATTCCTCAACACAAACAAATTGAATACTTTAAAGAACAGCGATGTCGAGAGGAGACAAGCACAGACTGTTTGCTTTGTTAAAGACAATGAGCTTGTGGATCTGAAAGTGAACGAGAAAGACAATGAAATAATGTAATATGATTCATGGAAATAGAAACGATGACTGTAGAAATCTGACATTAGTCAGATCTGATAGACTCTCCCTCCCAATCACTAATCAGATCTGTGTTGTTACAGTATAACGTAGTAGATGTAGTACTATAAGATTTTCACAAAATAGATGAGACTGCAGTAAAACTATTTGATTGGCAAAACACGTAATCACGTACTGTACTGTACTGTAGTTTTACAAATTACAAAACAATGACAAATACAGCAACGTTTCGACCAACAAGGCTTATCAAGAAAACGAACACAGAGTGACATAAAAAACATATGACGACTACATACAAACGTTTCTAATGAAAATCTGTGAATAAAAACGAATAACGAAATAAATGTAACACAAAAACACATAAAAACTAGAAATAGAAAGGAAGAGAAACAATGAAAAATCTAGTAAATATAAACTTGAATACATGCAACATATGCACATATAGATTACAAGGCATGGGAAGAGAAAGTATTAAAAGCATAGGAATGTAATACGTTGAGGCCCGGTCGCAAAGTACCATACAAAGAAATCAACCGATTCTCCAGAGCAAATCGACTGCGATCATCCGAGGAACATGATCGGATGGCTGTGACCTGGACATCGTGAGGTTCTAAATGGCCAGTATCATTGAAATGGTGGCTACAGGGTTACAAAGCATTGGCGTATGTCGCGCAAGTGTTGGGCGAATCGGTCACTGAGCCTCTTGCCTGTCTCGCCGATATAAGCCTTGTTCCACCGCTTACAGATAATGGCATAGATAAGATTACGGGACTCGCATGGAAAACCATCGTCAATAACAAACATGACTAAAGGAAAGATACAGTACGCGTCTGTATCACACAAGCACGTGTTGCAACGCCGACGGCCACGCTGGACAGTGCCAAAATGAGTCTGGATATTGGACTTTAAGCGACTGTGTACCAACATATCGCCAAGACTTCTGTCCGTCTGTAGGCCACCAAAGGATAGTTGGGAAGACAGAACGGTCTCAGGGATCTGACTTAGGATGACAGATGCATTTCAATGATACTGGCCGTTTAGGAGCTCACGATGTCAGGTCACCATCCGATCATGTTCCTCGGATGATGCAGTCGATTTGCTCTGGAGAATCGGTTGATTTCGTTGTATGGTACCTTGCGACCACGTGTGCTCAACGTATTACATTCCTATGCTTCTTAGTACTTTCTCTTCCATGCCTTGTAATCTATGGGTATATGTTGCATGTATTCAAGTTATATATTTACTAGATTTTTCATTGTTTCTCTTTCTATTTCTAGTTTTTATGTGTGTTTTTTGTGTTGCATTTATTTCGTTATTCGTTTTTATTCCCAGATTTTCATTAGAAACGTTTGTATGTAGTCGTCCATATGTTTTTTAAATTTGTCACTCCTGTTGTTCGTTTTCTTGATAAAGGCCTTGTTAGTCGAATCGTTGCTGTATTTTGTCATTGTGTTTGTAAAACTACAGTACTTTGTGATTACGTGTTTTACTATGAGATTAGGTTTTACGTTTGTAAAATCTTATCAATAACTTAGATTTTAAACAAAATTATTGAGCTCTTACCCGGTAGTACCGCAACAGGTAGACACAGTTAAGCTTAAAACTCAGAGAGTCGTCATTCTTTCAAATCCGAGCTGCTCGGAATTTTAAAAAAATGTATTTAGTTGCCTATTGGCTCTCGCCTTTTGGTCCCGATCAAGTGGGCACTACACTTTGATCTTATCCAAAATGCCGTTTAAAAAATCAGTATCTTATCTGTAGCCTCACATGTTTGTCATATTAGATAATATTTCTACAGAGTATCGGAGATTAAGAGCAACCCAAATCTATTTAAAAACAAAATTGTTATAAAAACAAACTGAGAAAATTAGACGAAGAAGTTTCAACATTTTATTTAATTGAGAACACTGAATTAAGAAACTAAAATAAATGTTAGTGATAAGTTGTAGTAGGGCTGAACATTCATAAGGGAAAGACAAAAATATTGAGAATTAACCAAGCAAACGACAGCTCGATCTCCTGGGAAATCCCACTTCAAGGGTAGAATCATACACATATTTGGGCAGCAACGTAGACAAAGAGGGTGGAACAGATAGAGATGTTAAAATAAGAATACAGAAGGCAGAGGAGCTTTCATTGCACTGGGAAACATTTGGAAGTCAAAGAAATCAAATCTAGAACAAAAATTCGGATATTTAACTCTAATGTTAAAGCAGTTCTACTATACTGTATGGGTCAGAAACATGGAGAACAACTAAAACAATAGCGCATAAATTGCAAACATTCATCAACTGGTGTCTGTGCAGAATAGAGGGAATAAGATGGTATGATGGGGTCACAAATGAGGAGCTTATGGAGAGAACAAGACAGATTCCAGTGAACGAACAGGTTAAAAAAGACGCTGGCGCTGGATAGGACACACTTTGCGAAAACCGGAGGGAATATAACAAGAAGGGTCCTTGCCTGGAGCCCGCAGGGACAGCGAAAGAAGGGGAGGCAGAGAAATACATGGAGACGAGATTTGGAGGCAGAGATCAACAATATAAAGAAGAACTGAAGGGAGCTACAGGGGATAGCTAGAGATAGAAAGACTTGGCATGAGTTGGTTGAGGGCCTATGCCCCAAACCCAGGAGGTAAAGAGCAAGAGAGAGAGATAAGTTGTAGGCATAGGTTTCACTGAAACGAATAAGAAAAGAGAGTGGGGAGAGAGAGAGAGAAAGTAGAAGTAATAAATGGAGTTCACGGCGCTAAGAGAATCTCTGGAGTGGTTCTTTTTCTTTCTTTTTGTCCTGTTCTGCTTTTTTGTCTCTAGGCAGTAGAGTTTAACTGATGATCGGTTTCCGAGATAATGCACGCTCGGTCGTTTGATATGCTGTGGTAGTGTGAAGCTTTAGGATGTCTGTAACTCCATCACCATCTTTTCTTGTCTGCTCCTTCGTCTTGATGATTTCAGTTTACATGCTCTTGCAACTGGTGTATTCAGGTTCATTCTGACCAAGTGGCCAAACCATTTGAGCCTCTGTTTTTTCAATAAATCTAATAGCAGGTGTTGTTCCGACTGTTCTTCTAATTTCCTCATTTCTTATATGGTCTCTTCTTGTTTTATTTACTGCTTTCCTCAAGCATCTCATTTCACAGGTGGTAATTTTCCTTTCTTGTTCTGTTGTCGGTGCCCATGTTTAGTACTGGTAGCACAGTGTTGGTATGAAGATTATGGAGTAGTTAAAGACGCAAATATTCCCTCATGCATGCCGACCACAGCAGATCTGTGAACTTGATACAGAAGGTCAAGATCGGTTAAGTGCGAGGTACTAATACACCAATACAACTAATACAAAATTCGACAATCCAGAAACTTACCTTCATCTATGTCCAAGGTAATTCTGGGGTGAATGGCAATGTTACGATCGAGAAAGGGTCTTCTATGGACAAAAGCGACATGATCAATGCTCTAAGAGAAAACATGAAGATTTCAATGAAGAAGAAATGGGTTACTCAGCTGCGCAAGTTATACATACATACCGATGAAGCCGCAGAATAGAAAGTCGCAGTAAATACATCAGCAACATAGAACAGGAGTTGTTAGTCATGCACATTGAAAGACACGTTTAGGAGATCGGACAATTATGGATATGTCCGATGATCCTCAAATGAACAATTGTAGAAATAATTAACAAACTGACTATAAGATCTCGTGAAGTCATATGATGCAGTAGCCCACCACTGGTTACTTATTGCAAGTGAAACCTACTTGAAAAAGGCAGGAGAAGTAAGGAATTGCCAGAACAGAGAAGCCTAAAAATATCCAAAGGCACATGTCCGTGAATGTTTGAGAATGTTTCTTATCCTGAGCTAACCACAGTGGCGGCTCGTGGTCATTTTGGTGGTGGGCCAGACAAAATTTCGGAAAAATCATGGTTTTGGGCTCAGTTTATATTTTAGTATTTACTATTATTTGTCTATTCCGTGAAGTTATTCCCTCTTTACTATAATGATTTGGCGCCGCATGCGCAAATAACAAACAGGACAACGTTGCGTCAGGGTAAGTGAGCTGGCACTGATCAAGACCCTACTCGACCTCCTCGTAGTGACCCTGGAAATAGATAAAAGATCATGTCTGGCTAAGTGGGTAAGGATCAGAAAGCTCTCTGGTATGGTAATAAAGCAAACGCAGACACGCCTCGTGGGTCCTAAATACTATTGAATGCACGCATCTTCTGCATGCATAATGAAAAAAGTTGCATAAATGCAAAGCAAATGTAAGAGGTAACAACGTACGAGTCGCGTGTAAGCGTATACTCTCCTCCTGAATCAACAGTCACCAATTGCCAGCTCTCATTACAAGAAAGCAGGGCACTCTCCCCCCTATAACAAAAGGTGAAAAATCATA